>RJWM01004192.1:0-103786 GCA_004363535.1 Dasyprocta punctata
CTTTTCTTTTTCCAATAGCATGCTGCTTTTAATCACTGTAGCTTTGTCGTATCCTTTAAAATCTGGGATTATGATGACCACTGTCTTGCCTTTGTTGCTCAGAATTGCTTCTTTTGCTATTCTAGGTCTCTTTGGATTTCAAATGAGTTTTAGGATTTCTCTTTCCAGTTCTGTTAGAAATATTATTGGTATTTTGATTGAGATTGCATCAAATCTATGCAACAATTTGGGAAGTAAAGCTATTTTGACTGGAAGTATAGCTATTAGTTCTCCCTATACAGGATCAGGGAATATCTTCCCATTTTCTATTATTCTCTTTGATTTCCTATCTCAGAGTACTACTCCTTGCGTTACAGAGTTCTTCCACTTGCTTGGTTAAGTTAATTCCTAAGACTTTATTTTTCTGTTTGCTATTATGAAAGGTATTGTTTCTCTAATTTTTCTCTTGGTGAGTCTATTACTGGTGCAAAAAACACTATTGATTTTTGAGTATTGATTGTGCATCCTGCTATGCTACTGAATTTGGTACTTGGTTTTAGCAGTTTCTTGGTGGAGTTTTTGAGATCTTCTATGTGGAGGGTGATGTCATTTTCAAATAATGATATTTTAACTTCTTTCTTCCCTATCCATATAACTTTTTATTTCTTTCTCTTGCCTAATTGCTCCAATGTTTCAAGAACAGTGGTCATAGGGGCCATCTTTCTCTTGTTTCTGATATTACAATGAAAACTTTCACCTTCTCTTCATTTAATGTGATGTTGGATGCTGATTTTTCATAGATGACTTTTATCAGATTGATATTAAAACCTTCTATTCCTATTTCCTTTGGAGTTTTTAATCATACATGAATGTTGAATTTTGTCAAATGCTTTTTGTGTGTCTATTGTGATGATCACATGATTTTTTTCCTTGCTTCTTTTTATGTGGCATAGTATATTTATTCATTGATTTGTGTATGTGGAACCATTCCTGCATCCCTAGAATGAATCCTACTTCATCATGATATATGATCTTTATGATGATTTGCTGCATTTTGCTTGTCAATATCGTAGTGAGAAATTTTTGTTGTTGTTGTTGTTGTTGTTTTTGGTACTGGGAATCAAATTCAGGACCTTGTGCTTGCCAGGCAGGCACTGTGCAACTGAACTATATGCCCAACCTTTAGCAAGAATTTTTCGTCCGTGTTCATTAACAAGACTGGCACATAGTTCTCTTTTTTAGGTTGGGTCCTTTTCTGGAATCAGGCAATGCTTGCTTCCAGGAGTGACTTTGGGAGCACTGTTTCCCGTTCAATTTTATTAAAAGTGGGAATATTGGCATTAGATATTCTAATAGAATTTGATAGTAAATTCATTGAGACTTGGGTTTTTCATTTTTTTTTTTAAGTTTCACTGACTGATATTGGCTTATTCAGGGCTTTTATATCTCTTGGTTTAGGTTTGGTAGTTTATATGTTTATAGGAATTTATTCATTTCTTCTGAATTTTCCATTTTATTAGAGTAGAGATTTGTCAAGTAGTTACCGATAATCTTCTGAATTTTGGCAAGATTCACTTTGATTTCACCTTTTTTTATTTCTAACTGCATGAGGTTTTTTTCTTATTTTGGTAAGATTATAAAGTACCTGATTTATTACTATTGTCAAAGTCTGAAAATTATGAGTCCCTTTAAGAGACCATGAGTCCTAATCCTTTTAATAGTAAAATCAGCAGTGAAAGTTTAAATATATATTATTAAGAGCTTGCTAATAAAATGGCATGGAATTAGTCCTCTGCCACTCAGAAATATATGCATAAGTTTTACTAATTTAGAGAACATATTTTTCCAATAAAGGAAGATAACCAATCTCCCATCAAGTGCTGAGATAAAATCAGTTATGATAACTGCTACTTTGCTTCCAGTCTATTGACATGTTTTGGGTAACTTTGTTACCACTGAGGGATGAAAAACAGCAGAAGACTGGAATTGAAAGACATAATCATAAAATATTTAAGTGTATAAAATGTTTTAGACACCAATCTAAGATCTCATATTAACTCTTATAGGCCTTATAAGTTTATAATATATTAGACTATTATTATTATTCTCATTTATCAATAAGGAAACAGGTTCAGCTAGGCTAAATGACTGGCAAGGTCAAAACAACTGAGGAATGACTGAGACTAGAAGATAAAGAGTAATAAAGATCTCTCTCTCTCTCTCCCTCTTTCTCTCTGTTTCTGCTTTTTAAATAATATCTAGAGTATACTGAAAATATTTTTTTATTTAAGAGAAAAAAACACATATGAGGAAGACAAAAAGCAAACAAATGACTAGCGTTAATGCACAACAGTAACATTACAGGTTTACAAAACAGGATGATAGAAACTTGACAAAGATTGCAATATTGAGTATCGTTATCTTCAAAATGGTTGTTTACATTAACAGATATAGACATGTAAAATTGATCTAATCATATGAGTATTAACTGTTCTTTCTCAATATCTAATACATTCAGTAATATGCTCGTTTTAGTCATCTTACATACACATATATACAGATTTATATCTTTTCCTTTTCTGTTCCCTCTTTCCCCCTTTTTCCCTTCCCAATTACTTTTACTCTTCAAGCAGTTTTTTACCCTTACATAGTATTTATTATAGATTTTGGATCATATATGTAAATATTTTTTAACTTTATTTTAAAGAAAATAAAACCAAATAAAATGAAACAGATTAAAGTCTATCAAAACAAAACAATGAGAGTGATATGAGACTTCAAAACAAGATAATAAGAAATCAACAATGGCTACCATAATATATCTTGTTACCTTCAAAATAGCTGCCCGTACCATCAGACATAATAGAATCTAACAAAGCAAAACAGAATAAAATCAAGCTAAATAAAACAACAAAACAATATAGGACTTCAAAATAAGGTAATGTGAAATTAACAATGGCTACCACCTTACTTTTCAGACATTTCCTCTCCTTTCACCTTTACAATATCTAAAGTACATTTTGCATCTCACTAAGTCTTCCAGTTTTTTTTTTCACTAGGGAGACAACATGATATTCACCCATGTGAGTCCAAACCATTTCACTCATGAGCATGACCTCAAGTTGCATCCATTTACCTACAAGAGCCTAGAGGTTATCCTTCTTTACAGCAGAAACTGAATTTTCTTTTGAGTCAGATGTATTTCTTGTATACAGCATATCGATGGATCTGTCTCCTGATCCACTCTGCCTGTGTTTCTTTTTATTGGTGAGTTGAGGCCATCTACATTAATGGATGTGACCCACATGCACTGGCTCACCTCTACCATGCTACCCTCCTGTCATTGGTCTGCCACTTTTCCCCTCCATTCAACTGTCTGCCCTACTCTGTGTTCCCCCTCTGTTACTGTTCCTGGAAACATGGTCATCTTTATATGTCTCTAGAATATCCTTCAGCACTCTTTGTAGTGTTGGTTCGGTGGTCTTGAATTCTTTCAGTTGTTCTTTACCATAAAGGTACCTTATTTCTCCATTAATTTTGAGAGATAGTTTTGTAGGGTACATCAATCTGGGTTGGAAGTTATTTCTTTTTAGGACTTGAAACACTTCACTCTAAACTTTCCTTGATTTTGACATTTGTATTGAGAAGTCTGTCGTGATTTTGATGGGTTTTCCTTTAGTAGCAATCTGTTTAATAGTCTGTTCTTGTGCTGAATTTCTGGGACCTTAATTATTATTTGTCTGGGTGTAGATTTATTTTGGTTGTGGTTAGTTTGAGTGCTATGTGCCTCACTTATCTATATGTCAGGTCCATTTCCCATGCTTGGCAAGTTTTCTGCTACTATTTCTGTAAATAATCTTTTTATATTATTTATGTCAACACCCTTGCTTTTTCACTGACACCTGTCAATCTTAAATTATTTTTGTTTGCATTGTCTTGCAGTCTTGAATTCTACCCTTTTTTTTTTTTTGCAGCACTGGGGATTGAACTCACAAACTCGCACCTGCCAGACAGGTGCTTAAGCCACTGAGCCAAACTCCCGACCCTAGTTTTTTGAAGCAGGATCACACTATGTAGCTCAGGTTGGTCTTGTGCTCACACTGTAGCCCAAACCGGCCTCGAACTCACAATGCTCCACCTACCTCAGCTTCACGAGTGCTGGGATTAAAGGTGTGCGCCACCACACCTGGCAGCCATTGAATTCTTATTTCCTGGTTCCTTGTTATTTTTAAGAGATCTTTCCTTTTGAGATTGCTGGCTACAGTCCAGTCTTCAAAGTCTGAAACAATATCTTCAGTTTCTTTCAAGTGGTTTTGCCAGCTTTAAATGCAGTTTTTAATTTCCTGGATATGTCTTTGAATCTGTTTCATGTATTGTAGCTCTTTCCTGTATTGTTCATTCAAGGTTTCCATCATTTTCCAGTGCTCCTCTTTTTTCTTTTTTTTTTTTTAAATCTGTGTCTTCTTTATATATGCTCAGCATTTCTTTCATTATGCTTGCCATTTGCTCTTTTACCTGATTACTTTTACAGACTCATGAAGTTGTTTTTTTACTTTGGTTGCTATCTTTTCAGAAATTTCAGGAGTGCACTTCCAAATTTTTCTGTTTCTATGTCTCCTAGACTCATTTTGTGTGGGCTGGAGATTTAAGATTGCCTTTTGCTCCTTCATCTTGACATTTTCCTACATGCCTCCAGATGAGCTGGTTGTGGGTTCCCAGGTGCTTCCCACATTGGTTTCCCATCTACAGTGTAGGGGAGTGGGTCAGGCACCTGGGTTTCTCCTATCCTAGGCTCCCAAGGTAGTGGTGGGGTGCAGGGCTGGTTCCTCCAATGGTGGTAGGTGCATAAGAATTTGACTGGCTGGTTCTCCCCAAAGGCACTGGCTAACACTCCCCGATGGCAGCTGGTGGGCTTGTGGGACATCTATGTTCAGTTTCTTCTTCTGGTGTTTACAGTTCTGTGATAATGTCCATGTTGTATTCCAGAGATATGCTGGCTATGGACCTGATCTTTGCCTCTGCTTGTGGGGGCTGAGACTGGTCTTGTTGGTGGAGTTTTCCAGAGTCCAACTGCTATATCCTCACTGCTGCTTCAGATGCCTCTACATTACTGTCCTCACTGGTTACTTCATCCTCCAGGAGTGTGTATACATATGTGCACCAGACTATTACCCTGGGTCTTGGGGTTTCCATCGATCTTACACTCTTGCAGATGGCCTGCCCACTGGAATGCAATGGATGAGGCCTGGATCACAAGCTCTTTGTCTTCAAACTGGCCCACCCTCCAAGATGTAATGTGGAATTATTTTTTTGAGACAGTCTCACAATATAGTTCAAGCTGGCCTTGAACTCACAATGTAACTGAGGCTGGCCTTGAACTCATGGCAGTCCTCCTGCCTCAGCCTCCTGAATACTGGAATTACAGGCATGTATCACCATGCCTAACTATACTGGAATTATTTGTAAATTTTTAAAGACTTGATTACCCTTTTATACACATATTTTTTTCATTGAAAAAGAAAATATAATTTAAAAACCTCATATCATACAGGTATGGACAGAAGTGAAACTTTAAGCTAATAGCCTAAAAGGTGTGAAATTGTATGATCTTTCTTAAACAAAGTATCTGTGCATTATGTATAAGACTGTGACATCTTTGTAACTAGTCAGCAACAAGGAGTGGAAGAGAGAATATGAATTAAATTATATTCTCTAACTGTAAAAAATGGAATGTATAGATTACCTTCTCAAAAAAGTCTGCTTAAAGTAGTAGATGGGTAAAGATAGACCACAGCCATATTACTCTCAAGACCTTTTGTTTTTTATATACAATTGAAAATGCATTAGACTGAGGTAAGTCTAACATGAGTACCATCTTACATGATAATACAATCATGCATGATAACTACTTTGAAATAAATGGATACTTGACATTTGAGTTACAAAATACTCTGGAAAAACAGTTTTTTTGAGTAAAATCTACCATAATCCAAACATGTAAAACATGTAAAAAAAAAAAAAAGATTGTCTTGACATGGGTGAACTTTGCAATGGAGAGTCAAAGTCTCTCCAGATCCTCCAACGGAAAGGGATTCTTTTGCGTAAGTGTTGTCATACAACTCTGATTAGAGACCGTTCACTCCATCTCAGTTTTTCAAAGAAGTGTAGCAAACAACAAGTAAAACTCAGAGATATTGTAGGTTCAGGTTCAGACCATAGTAAAAAGCCAAGTGTTACAATAAAACAAGTTATGTTTTTTTCAATTGATTTCCTACTCTCTCTAAAATTATATTATATGATACTATGGACCAGGAATGGTCAACTTTTTAAAGCCTTCAGTGATACAGCCCACTGCAGCATGTGTGCCACACGGTTGCTGTAGAATATTAAGTGTGAAATAGCATTATGTTAAAAAAGCTTTTATTTTATGTGACTGAAGTATGTGAGTGCTCACTTGAGCCTTCAGGGAGTCACACTATTTTTTTTCTGATATTTGTGGTAAAGAGCCTTGCCTGATACTGATGGAAACACATACATCAGGGAGGGACCCACTAAGGGATGGAAAAGCTGGGCAACTCTGTAAAACAAAATAACAAGGAAGCTTGCTACATCAACGGACTCTTTTGTGAAAGATTTCTCTCCAGCATAGGGTGCTGGTGGGTAGCATTTTACCCACAAAAAGAATTTCAAGAGTTAAAGTATTCTTCTCTCACCCCTCCATTACTTTAACAAATTAGCTTATGCTGCATCACATCAGTATTGTCATTTCAGCATGATTATAACATTTTTGTCAGGGTTTTTGTCTTAAGACTCCACTTTCTGTTCATGGACCATAAATAACCTTTCATCTATTAAAGTTTTGTTATGTGATTGTAGGAATTTTGTCACATCTGTAGGTTGCACTAATTCTAGTTTTCTTGGTATATTCAACACAGTTGCATTTATTTCCCAGAAGTCTTAAACATCTCAAAGTTATCCAGGAGGGTTGAAATCAGTTTCTTCTATACTTTTATTGAGGTTGATGTTTTCACTTCATTTTAAGAAACATAAATGCCTTTAGTGACATATAGCGAAAGGTTTTCAATTTGCTCTGAAAAATCAATATCCATGGCAGGTATACACTTAGAGATTATATTCCTTAAATAATAAAGTTTAAACTTAGTTGGTGTTACATTCCCATCATCCCAGCACTCTGGGTGGATGAGGCAAAGGAGTGAAAGCTGGAGCCCAGTCTGCACAATTAGAAAATTATACTATCTCAAAGAAAAAGAAAAAAAAAAAAAAAAGCTGGAAACATAGCTCAGTGTGCAGGCCCAGGTTCAAACTCCAGCATCACAAAAATATAATAATAAGACAAATTTATAATTGCTCCTTGATCAATGGGCTGCAGACTAAATTCTATGTTAACACATGCAACACAGTATTAATCTTTTTACACAGTTCCATCAATGCTTTTCATTGACCAGTTACATTATCAGTGAACACTAGTGTTTTGAAAGAAATCCTTTTTCTTTCCTGAGCAGTGTGTCTCAATACTGAGCATAAAATATTGAATGAAATTTTTGTAAGCAGATGTGATGTCATCAAAGCTTTGGATAGAGCAGGCTTAATACAGTTCTTTTGAATCATAAAGGTTTTGAAATCATGTAAAAACATTGGCTTCAATTTAAAGTCACCAGGTGCATTGTGCCCTGACAGGAGAGTTAGCCTGTCTTTTCAGCTTCTAAGTCAGATACTGACCACTTCTCAAGCTATGAAATTTCTGATGGCATCTTCTTCCAGTATCAGGTAGTTTAATTTATACTGAAAGTCTGTTATTTAATGTAGCCGTCTTCATCAAGTACTTTAAGCAGCATTTCTAAAGAATTCTTTTGCAGCTTTTACATCAGAACCTCCTTTTTCACCTTGAATTTTATGAAATGTAGATGGCTTCTTTTCTAAAGCACCACGAACGAGCCTCTGCAAGTTTCAGGCTTCTTCTGCAGCTTGATTTCCCCTATCAACCTTCACAGAATTAAAGGTCATTAAGGTCTTGATCTGGATTAAATTTTGGTTTAAGGGAGTGTTGTAGCTGGTTTCGATTTTATCCAGACCACTAAACCTTCTCTCTGTCAGTAATAACGCTGCTCTGCTTTCTTATTCATGTGTTCACTAGAGTCGTATTTTTAATTTCCTTTGAGAAATTTTTCCTGGCACTCACAGCTTAGTTCTTTAGGGCCCCTTTAGTGCAAAAGGGCTAGCTTCAGACTTATCTTCTTTAAATTTAATCATTTGCAGTTTTTGATTTGAAATGAGAGATATGACTCTTCCTTAAATAAAAACTTAAAAAGGCCATCATAGGATTATTATTGGCCTAATTTTAATATTATTATGTGTCAGGTAGTAAAGAAACTTGAAGATAGTGACAGAGATGTGGGAAGAGCTGGTCAGTGAAGTGTTTAGAACATGTGGCATTTATTGGTTAAGGTCGCCATTGCATGGCTGAGAAATGTGCCCCAGAAAAACAATAATAACTTCAAAGAACACCAATATATGATGGTTACTGGTACTCGCAATGCATATTATAATGATGAAAAGTTTTGAAATATTGCAAGAATTATCAAAATGTGACCCAGACACATTGGGAGAACTTTTACTATGCCAAAATTGCACAGAAAAGTCTGCTTCAGGAAGAGTTGCCACTAATCTTATATTAGGAAAAAAAAAGTGTATTGGCATGAACAAAAGTCTACAAAATGTTCTGAAATCAATTTTTCTTTTCTGTAAGTTGAGATAATTAAACTTATTTCGTATCATCAGTCCTTTGTTTTGTTAAAATTAGCAAAATATTTTCAATTGATTAAACTGTTTGGCGAATGCGTCCACATGAATAATTAATATACAGACATACATGCTTGTAAGTGTATAAATTACATGTGCAAGAAAAAATGTAGAAATTTTGCTCTGCAGTATTTAAATGCCATGATAACCAAATTTGAATTTTATTTCAGACTTTTAAAGTTGCACAGCTATGTAGATATTTTTTCTGTGCTACAATATTATTCAGCCAACTTTAAATCAGAATTTCTATCTTGATATGATATTCAAATTGTATTATTGAAATATTATAACCATCATTTGCAATATGACTTATTTCTTTATATAATCATGCATCGTGAAAAGAAAATCATGTTTGTCACAAAAAATCATGTACACCATAAAAAATATTTATCATGAAACATGTAAAATAACATTTTAAGGCAAACATGAGAGTTGTTCATCACTATTAAAGAAGGATCATTTTCACAAATTATTTCTCATAGATTTCTGATACATTCTCACTTTACAGGAAAATCTGAGGAAAAGATATATTCTTAGTTTACAAGAAAAAGAATTTGCATTTTACTATTAGTCTCTCTAAATTTACAGTTGTAATCAGCTGAGTTGTAATCTTTTTAATATTTTCTTCCATTTCGAAAAATTCATGTATCTTTTTTCCATATTCATAAAAGATATAAATAATATTATTCCTCTTTTCTCTTCAAATATTTAAGAAACTTAAAATGATTGTGTTATTTATTACGCTGAGTTTTGAAGAATTCGACTTGCAAGATTTTCTATATAATGCTCCTAAAGGAAATGATTTTTAAAGACATAGAGAAAGCAAAAACAAACACAGCAGAATCCTTAAACACTTTCTAACTCAAGGACTTGTCATCCATGTGGATATAATGTCCTATAAGATCACTTGTTCATGTGAAAAGTAAAAGTCACTCAGCCATTACTTATTTGCAAAGATGGAGGTGTGAGGCTATTTTCTTGTTTGCTTGAACTTTTTAAAATTTAAAAGAAGCCTCAGGGTTCCCTGCATAACTATACTGCCTTTTAAATTTCGCAGAAATGTAACCCTACAAAATAAGTGTTCAGCTCACTAATGAGGAGTAGTGTTTTATATTTAAGCCTATAGTATGTATTTTCACAGTTATTCTCTGTTATGTCTGCTGATGAGTTTACAAGCTTGTGGAATTAGTTTCTGAAGAAAGGGTAAGGAGTGATTGAAAAGAGAGAAATCATCTCAAAATGAGAAGAAAAGTATGTGAAGTATTTTCCTCGATTTAACACTGCAGTGGTCATCGATGATCACTCTGGGCTCTGCTTAGGCAAGAAAAGTAATATCCAAAAGCCAAGTTACTAGTGCTGTAAATAAGATGTATCATTTAAAGGTAAGCATTGTGTGAGGTAATTGTACCTTCTTGTTTCTAAGTTTGGAGCTTCCTGTGAAAATAATCACGAATTAAATAATAATATTTATATTTATCAGATATTAAGAATTTCTTCTTTAACAAGTTTTTTCTATCATAAACATAGTGCCCACATTCCAAAAAATTAACACTTTTTAGGTAAGGAATAATGGCACTCATATAAATACTGAAAGGAGTATAGAAGTTGATATTCATAAGTTATAGTTATCAGTTTCATCCATTTAAATGTGTGACATAATACAGTTTCTGAGTTTTATAAGTAGCCATTTGTGGGAAGACACAAGCCAAAACTATGAGTTTTCTTTTATTATCTTGCTTTATCAATATATAGTTTTTGCCAAGTATTTATAAAGGTGATAAAATGCATTGCTGAATCTAAGGGAAAATTTGAAGACATAATAAAGATTCATTTTCAAAAAAGGTAGATTTTTATATTTTATTTAATGGCTAGTTTTATTGTTCTAATGTAACTTTCTTTTGGGAGAAGTTTAGGTGTGCTAAAGCTTTGTAACTAAATAACAATAGGGTTTTATCACAAATCCCTAATGTGAAATGTCTTTTGTAAGAACTGAATGTACGAAACTAACTTGTCACAATCTGAATCATCTAGCTGAATGAGATAATATTTGTAAAACTACTTTTCGAGATGTCCAGGGAATAACATCTTGTACACTCTTCATAATGCTCAGTACACCCATCTAGATAGATATTTGGGTAGTTTTCCACAAAATAATGTAGGATCTTATCCTACAGAAAACCAAATTTTACTTAATCAGGTGACAGGATCTCAGTGATGATAGTATGCATGCAATGCATTCAAAAACTGGATTGGTTCTGGTAAATACAAAGACAATTGTAATTATTTTCTGTGAGTTCTCTATTAGTGAATAATTCTTCATTTGTGACCTCCTCGTGCACTGGTGCCACCTCAGTTCCTGACCAGTGTTCAGATGTAGGAAACCTGTGTATCTAACCTCAGATTGTTCCTTGGACTCATTGTGGTTACTCATCTAAACTTGCTTCAAATTCTGAACCATTTCTAAGACTTCTGTTGGACCTGCTCTTTCAGTCTGCACTGAGTTTTGTCAGTTCTAGCCATCATCCTGTAAGAAAACACACTGGTTTGAACAGTTAACACATAAATGCCATTTTCCTATTTTAATTGTCCCACAGTTAATTCTATTCACTGACATAGCAAAAATAACTAAACTTTATGGAACTTATGTATATTTGCTGTAAAATTTTGTTATTTAAGTGATTTAAAGTCATCAGTATACCATTTTCTTCTGTTCCTTCAAAAGAAAATGGGTGTTTGAAGGACATAATGTGGTTAACAAGAAATTAGTGCTTTAATGAGCAGTTTTTTCCATTACCAGTAGAGTCAACTAGGAAAGGCACAAAATAGAAAAGAGTAATATGATAACTCCTATTACAGGTCCCCTATCATAGAGTTGTGTGGGAAGCTTATCACCATACTATTTAGTTCTGATCATTGGCATTAACATATCTATTTCCTGTGATTTATCCACATGATACACTGACAATGATTAAACAGTGATTAGAAAAACTTTTATTGATATTTTCTTGGTGATTACTCAATTTGACTACTAATGATCTATTCATTTGAGCACAAAAACTTAGTTGTAATTAATAAGAACTGCTTCAAATCCATAACAAAATACGAGCGGAAACTTCAGTATTTTTTTCTATCTCAAACCGTAACTTGATCTACTTTCTCTTTCTTCTTTTTTCTTCTATCTAAAAAACCAAACCAAACCAAATCAAACAATACAATACAGTAGCCTTAATATCAGACCCAATGTAGCATGAAGCTTTCTTACTGTGATTTGAACTGATGAGAAACTAACCATTATTGAAATGTGATTAAAAAATAGATGACAGTTATATAGAATTCTTATTGTAGAAGAAAGTTAAATAGATATACCAAACAATTCTAGTCATGTATGTGTTCTTTTTGTTTCATTTTGTTTTTGCTGCAGTTTTTAATTTCACATCTTCGAAAATGTCTGCCTTTGAATATATTCCTTTTCAGCAGATAAAAAACATCCACAAGATATGTCAAATCTTATGTCTAGAATAATTGAAGATATGAGCATGTATGTAGGTGTGTGTCCAGATTTTAATATGAGAACTATATAATTTTAACTGTCCAGCTCATTCAAAATTAACAAGTTTATATTTCCATAAGAAAGATGTTTAATATTTTTAATATTATATTATTTAGAAAGTTGATCATAATACATTTCAATTTTGTCAAAATACTAAAACAACAGGTACTAAAAATTCACAGTTTGAAATCTATTGGGAAAATATTTATGAGGAAATTATTGATATTTGTAGCAATGATATGACTTCCCATCAGTAATACTTTTACATAATATATCAAAAAAATTTCTAAAATTTTATTTGGCTATCATCTTTATAAGATGTAAAAATAAAATATTTTTGATTTTTAAGTATTGCTAATTTTTATTAATATTACTTATATGTTGTAAGTAATTATTTTTCCTTTTAAATATTTTAATTTTTATTTAAGTTTTATGTTCACATAAAATTAAACAAAAATTACAGCATGTTTCCGCCCACCCTCTCCACACCTGTGCACATCCTTTACTGTCAACATCTAGCCTGGTTTATAAGCACATCATCACCCAAAATCCAGAATTTACATTAGAGTTCACTTTCTGTGTTTTATCTTCTATGAATTTTGAGAAGTACATAATCACATGTACTCACCATTATGCCAGATAGTTTCAGTGCCCCAAACTTTCTCTGTGTTCTACCTATTCATCTCTACTTGGACAATCACTGATCTTTCTGCTGAATCCATAGTCTTGTCTTTTACAATTTTCACACAGTGGAAATTATACAAGTATGTATAGTATGTATAATGTACTTTTAAGTTTCCTCGGTGAATTTTTATGCCTTCATAGTTCAGTTCTTTTAGTGTTGAGTAGTATTCTATTGTATAGTTGTACAAAAATATATCCATTCTCCTGCTGAAGAAGATCTTGGTTGCTTCCACAGTTTCACAGCTATGAACATAATTGCACTAAACATAGATGTGCAGGTTTCTGTGTGGAATTACTCTTGGAACTCTTGAAGGGAAATAACAAGGATACCATTGCTGTGTTGTATGCTAAAGGCATATTTAGTTTCATGAGGAACTGCAATGTTTCTCTAAAATAGTTGTGTCAATACACATCAGCAATAAATAAGAGTTTCTCCCTCTCCTTGTCCTTTCCTACATTTGATATTTTCAGTCTTCTGGATTTTGGTCATTCTGATAATTATAGCAATATACCATTGTTATTTAAATTTTCATTTCCACAATGACACATGATTTGAAGAATCTTTGAATGAGTTTATTTGAAATTGGATGATTTGTCTGTTAAGATTTATAATGGTTTTTATGCTTTGTTATTATTAATTTTTAAAGAATTCCTTGTATGTTGGATAATAGACCTTTTTTAGCTTTGTCATTTGTAAATACTTTTATGAGTATATTCTTTGATTTTTTCATTGACTTGACAGTGTCCTTTGTAGAACACAAGGTTTTAATTTTAATGAAGTGCAGTTTTCTAATTCTTTTTTTCATAGATTGGGCCATTGGTACTCTATCTAAAGCATTAATGCCATACTCAAGGTTGTCTAGGTCTTCTCTTATCTTTTATGAGCATTATAGACTTCAGTTTGTAATCCATTTTGAGAAATTCTATAGACTAAATGTCTGTGGCTTCTCAAAATCATATTTAAAAACCTTGCAACAAACGTCATGGCATTTGGTGATGGAACTTTGGCAGACAATTAGATCTTAAGGGTGAATCACTTATGAAGAGATTAGTGGTTTTAAATCCATTCATTCTTATTTTTATATTCTATGTCAGTTTTATATTCTCTCCCCCCATCTTCCCTCTTTCCCCCAACAATGTCAGTATACATTTAGAAAGTGACTATGCAAAAATTAGAAACAGGAATCTGATCAGACACGATATCTTCTTGCATCCTGATCTTAGACTTCTCAGCCTCCACAACTAAGAAATATGTGTTTGTTATTTGAGCCACACCATGTACATTATCTTGTGGCAGAAGGAAATGACTGAGATAAAAAAAAGTATTTACCTCTGATAAACATGTTTAGAAAACTCTACATAATCATTTACAAATCTTTAAGGTAATTATAAAATTACTTTTTAATCACAAGGATAATGCTACTCACTAGTATTATATAAATATATATTGCATTCATTTCCAAAAATGGGAATCTAACAAGATTCACTTATGCCACAGAGAAAGAAATGTGTCATAACACAGTAAGTCCTAAAATTAGAAAATAAATATTTGCTATTGATGTGTAGAAATCAAGAAAACATTTTCCTTTTATGAACATTCAGTGGCATATACAGTATTCCAATTTAATATTTCCTGTTGTAGCAATTAACTGTAGATTTTCTTTGTAATATAAAAATCAGTATAATTGAACAAAAAATTGAAGTGTATTTTGTCACATATTTGCGCAAGACATGATGTTGAATGACAACTTTTGAAGGATGAAATCAATTCAGTCATGTTTATGTGTATTATATAACCCTGAGGATCTGGCTGTGAGTTCCTCTACTCATTGTGAAGCTTATCTTACTATTATAAAATTTTTGCATCCATGGGCATTTGTAAAATATGCCCAGTCATATATATACTTAAAAAAAAACACTGTAGCATTGAAAGTTTAGACCTGAAGTCCCATTTCATATGGAAAAAACACAGTATCTGCCAAAAATTAGTTTTCAAGCCACTTCGTAGTATTTGAGAAGGGAATCTTTAAAATTGTTCACTAAACTATTTTGAAAACTCTATAATTTCTTTAAAAATTTTCCCAGCAGGAGATAGATTTATCCTTACCACCTTTGAAACTAAAAAGGCTAAAGGATAAACAATCTATTTCTTATATACATCAAAGTATTAAATGTCGAATGAAAGTAATTCGAACATCAAAGATAATTCTATTTCTTCTCTCTTCATAGTCATTTTAGCTGTCCCTTACTTTATTTACATGTCACATTATCTAAAACTTATTATTATAAGATAAAATATTTCAAAAAATCTAACATATTTACGGGAGAAGGAATATAGTCTAATAAGAGCAACTGTTTCTGGGAGGGAGATTGGGCATCTGGAGCCCTAGTTTTAATCAGAAGAACCTATGAACCTCTTTATCTCACAAAAATAACTTTTATAATTTCCTATCAATTTTTTCTACCTTGTTCCAAAAGTTCACTTTTTATGTTATTTTTTCTTACATATTATAAATACGGCCATCTGTAAACTGTCTTATAGAAATGGTATCCTTTAAATTTTATTCATTTATAATAAAATGTTATAAATGTATTTGAATAAACGGATATAACAGAAAATACGTACATTTAAGAGATTGATGTGTAGAAATCTCACATAAAAAATTGGCTTACTCTTAGCTACAAATATTTAGGGAAGCATTAACAACTTAAGTAACATCTGAGAAAGGAAACCAGAATAATAAAAAGTACTTTTGATTGCAGAGAATAGAAAATATTGAATGCCAGTGACGTAAACCTACTACCTCTTTCTGAGGCAAAGAAAGAGGACCATGGGCAGAATTCAATAGATGTCATGCTTCCTTAGAACCTATAAGTTTCGGAAAGGGTTTTGTTTTTTCACTTTTTAACTAATGAACTTCTAAACTTTTTTTTATTATTGAATGTTTGTAGTACCTATTTTTGCATCCCTCACAGGGAGTTAGCACATGTACATAACTTATCTTAATTCTTTTTTCATCTTCTCCGCTTCTTTCCCCCTCCCTCCATCACTTGGTACTCTTCCCTTTTGTAAAACTTGATCTCCCCTATTATGTGTCTTTAATTTTATTTTATTGTTTATTAATGTTTTTAGTTTCTTGTGTAAGAAAAAGCAGGTAATTTTTTTTTGTCTTTTTAAGACAGGGTTACACAATGCAGTTCAGTGTGGTCTTGAACTCACATTGTAGCCCAAGCTGGTTTTGAACTCACAGCAATTCTCCTGCCTAAATCTTCTGAGTGCTGGGATTGCAGGCGTGTGCCACCGCGTCTGGAAAACTATGCAATAAATTGGTATCCCTGATTTATATATATATTCAGTACTATATTGAAAAGTTACAAATCACTGATTAATAAAAATGTTCAACAAAGCTAGGTGACCATTTGTTAGAAGAAATACAGGACTAATACTCTCAAGGTTGCATTAGGTGAGTTGCACACTCGAAGACTAAATAAATTTAAATTATACATTGATGTCTTCCAAAATGTTTAACACTTTAATTTGTTAGGAGAAATACAGGACTAATACTCTCAAGGTTGCATTAGGTGAGTTGCACCCTCAAAGACTAGATAAATTTAAATTATACATTGGTGTCTTCCAAAATGTTTAACACTTTAATGTGTGTTAAACTGAACATAAGTTCAAATAAGTATTTAATGGGTTATTAAATCATACCCAAAGATCTCTTCAAACATATACATTTTAGTATTACATTTAATAAAAAATTGAAGACTATCTTTGATTACTGAAATTACTTTCTCCATCAGAAAAAGCTTAGCAAAAATAAAGACTATTCACTTCTCTTAAGTGTTTAGCAGCAGTTAAGAGTTTTCATAGCACTATTAACCTGCTCTCAAAGTTTTAATTCTTGAAAATCATTTCATTTACATAATACTTATTTTATTACTTATGGTAATATCTTACATTTATATAAGCTCAAAGGTCATTAAAATTTTAAATGGATTCATAGTGTATACATAGAAATATAGTTCTCACATCTTCTTAATAAAGTAATATTCAAAAGAGCAAATCTTGATTATGAACAGAGGAATTTCTTCTTTTTATAGTTTTTGTAACAAACTTGACTTTCCAAAATGTATTGTTACCAGTGATGTATACTTTGTGGTTAACATAATATGATCATCAGAAAGCAGTATGAATGTTTTATTTCCAAGACAAAAATATGAAAATTTCTGTAATAATATGAAAATTTCCATAATAATACTTTAAGAAGTTAGAAGTAAAAGGGAAAACTCTGATTGTTAGTTTCCAAGAGAATTATTTTAAAATGCTGTAATTTGATCATAAAATATACGTATTAATTTGTAAATTCAATTTTTGTTAGATTGAGAAACAGGAAGCATGAAAATAATGAAAAAAGTAATATAATAAAAAAGAAAATTATTAGTTCCACAAAGTTACGCAAAATTGAGAATCTCCATTTTAGTACAGAAATATCTTTTATGGAAGAATGTCTTAGGATACCAGGTGTAGCAGAAACTTGGTCCTATAACCCATAAAAGGCATCACTGAAATGGTTCCACTTGAATGAGCTCTGATTTGACATTCAAGAGGCAATCTACCAAGTAATAACTATGAGAATTTTGCTGGGACAATAATTTCACATGCTTGCACTTTTCTCTCTCTCTCCAACATAGAAATATTTGATCACTGTTCTTGCTTGGGACTTACTACATCCTTAATTTTTCAGATCATGAATAAATCCTGTTTCTGTCACAAGCAGGTTTTTAAAAAGAGAAAAGTTTAAATAAAAGTATATTGAATCAATAGGAAATAGTAGTATATGAGTATTTTTTAAATTCCCTTGTTTTACTGTATATGAGCTCTAAAATGTGGTGATAATTTAGCATTGGAATAGAAAACAGCTTCCTAGTTTCTGGTTTAAAGATTAATTACAGATGATTCAGAAATGGAAGAAATAAAGATTTATCACTACTGAGTTTTGTAAAATTAGAAAAATCAATGAATTTTTAAAAGTTTTGAGTTTATGATTAGAAATATAGCAGACATCACTTTCTTTCAGGAAATGGAAAATTTTGCTAGAAAAGTTAATTGTAGAGGTACAAAATAAGTATTATTCAACCAGAATTAATCTAGATGACTTCTGGAATTTCAGAAGAAGAAAGCCTATATTTCATGGTGTGATTTAACTTTCATGATGTCATAATTACTATAAGGAAAAGTGTTTTATGGTGGTCAAATTAATGATTGTATTTTAGTATGTGTGTTGCTGAAGTGAGCCTGGAATTAATGCTTGTACTTTCATTCTATATTCACTGTTTTTAGAGGTAGCTTTATTCTTCTAGTTCATTGCTAATAAATAGAAAGGTAGTCATTTTACATGTATCAAAGGACAATTTGCATACTCAATTCTACTTTTTCTGAGACCACGACACGGTATTTTTCAGTTTCAATTTCAATTTTCCATTTATTTTAATTAACTTTATTGGTACTATTTTGCAAGATAGATATATATATATATATATATATATATATATATATATATATATATATAATATGAAACGATCGCATTCATCACAGGCAATTTGTACCTGCATGTAACACATATTTATTCTTTTCTCTCCCATTTTCATCTCCTCTTTTCAACCCTCCTATCCTTCTTTATTGACAAAAGAGTGAGATAATACAAGGGAAAAACATAGAAACAAAACCTTTCAGTGTTTTGAAATTTATGTTAGATAAATTACTTCACCAGTACAGTCTAACCGGTAGAGGGAGCCATTATCTACACATGATAGTCTAAATTTGGAAATATAATTTTATGGTCATGAGAGAAGTTACCACAGAATCTTAACATCAAACTGAAAGTAGATAAGATATTTAAATAGATTGATTTTTTTTTAGGTTTTTAAAACAGCAGTTCATTGTAATTTCTTTGGCAGCAGCAATGAGCTGAGCACATTTTACAATCAATATATGTATGGTTTATAACCTTGCATCAAAGTTTTCAAATGTTGATAATACTAAATAAAATGTATATACCACTACTATACCAGCATTTTGTTTTCTCCACATTATTCCTATATAGTTAGCTTCTGTGTTTACCCTTAAAAAGTTCAAAGTTCAGGTGACAAATTTAGCTATATAACTTTTACACTAATACCTAGTCAAATGAAAAACCACACCCTACCTTCTGAAAAAAACTCAAAAGTTCTTACTGGTAATTTAGAGAATTCTTGGAGTTCTATTTTAATTAAGTCTAGTTTCTTTAATAAATAACTTTTTCGAAAGGAAAACAGTATTGTATTAAGAAAGCTCTGTTCTCACAAATGGTGACACAATACCAGTCATTTTACATTTACATTTAACTTTACATTTGTATTAAAAAGATAACAACATGCAAAGACAAAAGATTACATATTTTTGACTTTGAACATCACAGTTTGCAACAACACTCTTATTTTAATAGAAATTAAGTTTATAACTAAAAATCACCTCATTCATAAAAGTCCAGTTTGTTTTCCATAGTGATATTTGAATTAACAGCTGAAAAATCAAAGAAAAGAATCCTGTGACTATTTACTTAGAAGTATTTCATTTAGGATTGTAAATGATTTCTCATTTTTTCCACAGGTCTTGCTATCCTTGATTTCTATCACAGTTCTTACTATTACAGTTGGAAGAACCACACAAATGTGACTCTCATTTGTATCAAATTTCACATTCTAGGTTAGAACTTCAGTGAAAATGAACTAACTCTGACACATGCCAAACCATATATTGCTATAGAAGCTACATATAACACTTGTCCAAACAGGCCCTCTCAGTTTAATTCATAATGCAGTATGTGAAGTAGGAAGCTAGTTAAGCTAGTGCCCTTGATAAAGGAGGAGCTAATCCTCTTGCCACTCAGCATGTGCCCCACCCAGTAGCATCATTTCTTCTTGGGAGCCTGACTCTAGAGTCGTATGCCCTGCTCCAAAGGTACTGATCCAAAATATAAATATTCCAGATACATATTGTGGTAAGTTTCCTAGGCATTCTGACTACACCTTACATACTGGGAAGCACAGAACACCCCAGCTCTTTGCAGAGATTTCAGCCAGGACCTATGACTTCTAGTGTGTGTAGCGATCAAACTATTTATGACTTTCTAAGCCTACTGTTAAGTTGATTTAGAAAACTGCAAGAAAATATTCTAATTCTTAGATATCTTGCCAGTCCCAAAGAATTCTCAGACCAATTACGACTTGAGTGTGTGATGAGTGTGCTTATGTGGGTTAACATTAACTGCATTTAATTTTAAGATCATTGAGGATTTGTTTATTATTTATCTTATCTTTTCACTAGGAAAAAGCAATCTGGAAGAGATTTAAGGCTGTTTGGAATGAAAATTCTCTGAAGAAATTGCACCTGTATTTAAAAATCGTGCAGGCTTCTTGACTTATGCTCACGACACCATCATCATTATGAATGTGTGGAATGTTCAGTTCAAGACTTAACTTAGGCTCCTTTAGGCTATTTGATGGCCATTTACATTAATTTTTGTGTCTGATCTAGCATTCACATATTAGGCAAATTTCCCAATGTATCACTGGAATTCTAGGCTTCACCAACCCTAAAGCTAAGAATGCTGTTTTTCTTGGGCATTTCCTATATAAATGACTCGGTGTGAACTATGTAGCTACATGTCTTCAAGATTTCTGCTTACTTTCTCTTCCAGTAGATTTAGTTTTTTGTTTTAACATTTAGATCTTAGATTCATTTTGGCTAGTTTAGTGCATGGTGATAGACATGGTTCTAGTTTTAGTATTTGGCATGAAGTAAACAAAACCTAGATTGCATGGGAAATACTTCAAAGAATCAACAGCTGGGATTTCAGCTTATTAAAAAGCTTTTACACAGCAAAAGAAATCACCAAAAAACTGAAAAGCCAACCCACAGAGTAGGAAAAAGTTTTGATCAATTGTCTCTCAGAGAAAGGATTTCTATCTAGAACATATAAAGTATTGAAAAAAATAAGACCTCTCCAAATTTAAAGACCCAGTCTAAAAATGAGCATCTGAGATGAACACACACTTCTCAGATGAAGAAATACAAATGGAAAATAAAGACATGAAAAAATGTTCATCGGTCACTTGACAGATGCAAATTAAAACAACACTGAGATTCCATCTTACCCCAGAAAGAATGGTTATCATCAAGAAACCATGCAATGACAAATGCTGAAGGGGCTGTGGGGAAAACAAAACCCATCCCTATTTTCTGGTAAGAGTGTAGACTGGTGCAACCACTGTGGAAATCAGTGTGGAGATTTCTCAAAAAGCTAGTATTAGCAGTCCCATTGGACCTGGCTATTTCTCTTCTGGGTATCTTCATGGAAGAATTTAAAACATCATATCACAGCAATATATGTGCGCCTGTGTTTATAGCAGCACAATTTGTTATAGTTAAGTTGTGGAAACAACCCAAATACCTATCCACTGAGAAATGGATAAAGGAAAATGTGGTCTTTTTATACAATACAGTAGTATTCAGTCATAAAGAAGGATAAACTTGAGAATTTTACAGGTAAATTGATGCAACTTGAGACCATACTCAGAAGTGACATAAATCAGACTCACACATGTAAACATCATGTCATCTCCCTGATGTGAGAAACTGAAAGAGAAAATAAGTTCTAAAATGTACAACAGATATTGTGAAATGGGAAGAAATTGCTCCAACGGAAACAGGAACTAGGATGGGTGAAAAGGGAAAGGACAGTAGAGAAAAGGGAAAAAATGCAAGTCAGATGTACTATTAGTGTCTCTTAATTCATTAAATTAAAAAGGAAGGTTTGTGCTAATATCAATTTGAGAACTTTTGTACCCATATACTGCAGCCTGAGCAACCACTTTAAAGAGAACAACATGCAATGTATTAACTATTGTTATTCTCCTATTATTTTGTTATGAAATTTTGTTTTACCTTTTTCCATAACAAAAAGAAATCACTCAGCAATTAAAAGTATTCCAAGTCCTTCTCACCTCAAACAGAGTATTGGATGAGACAAATCACAAACAGTGCCAAAAGTTTATTTGAAAAGGGTGGCATGAAGGGATAAAGGGGGAACTAGCTCTGTGGTGTGAACTTGAGGCAAACAAAGAGAATAATAGATAAAAACAAAAATAGAAGTGCATTCTGCGTCTAGGAGGTGCAGGGAAGACTACCGTGAGAAGTCATGATAGCAAACTCCTTATGGTGTCTTGTCTGTTGCATGCCATATCTCATCAGAGCCCACAAGAATTTCCACATACAAGCTCCTGGGAATTATTTAACGCTGTAGTGGAATTTTGACAGGTTCTGCTTATTTCCCCAGTCAGCTTTGTAATGCCCTACCTCCTATTTTACTATGATATCAGAGGCCTATGGAATTTTCTGCTTTGCTGCACCCCACCTACTGGTGCTTCCACCAATGCAACTGGTATACAAAAATTTTTGTTATCACTGAAAAAAATCTAGAAGATAAACTTTGATAGAAACAAAACCAAGAATGTGTTAAATGTCACTAACTGCTACATAAGAACCGTGGGACAGATTTTCCTGTAGAATGCTGTAATTACTTATAATCCCCAATCCTGCACTCATATCACTGAGGGTAGAGTAATTATCCTAGTATTTGGCAACTTTTAGATTTCTTATACTTGGTCAAATTATGTCTGCAGTATCTCAAATTAACGTACAGTCATAGCAGCAAAAATCATAGTGCAAAGCTAACAAAAAAAAAAAATGAACACATCCTGAATGGAGCTGATTTTGTGCCAGTTAAAGTGTGAATGATAACCCCCACTAACCCATATCCCTTCTGAGGCATCATGTTTCCAGTGGAAGAAAATTAGATGAAAGAAAAAGAGGAGAAAGATAGAGATACCATGTCCTAAACTGTCCTGAGGTTGTATACCTGGGATGAATTTTCTGTGTGTGACTGTGTCCACATAACTGATGTTCCTTGTCTCTCTGTCTTTGGGTCATTATCACAATCCTAGGGAGTCTGTATCATGCTGAAGAGATAGAAAACCTGCTGTTTTAATTACAGATGTAGAAATTGTAGTTCAACAAGGTGAGATAGGAAACTTGTCTATAGTTTAAATTAGCTTGCAGTAGTAATGATATTTACATTGAAGTTTCATCAAAGCTTAGCTTTCTTCAACACATACCTCAAAAACTGAATTTTTAAAATATGTGAGTTTACATTTTTTTAAAAACTGTTTTCTTAACCCCTGTCTAAAATAGAAAAGATGGGGAACATGCTCCCTAGATTAGATGCTGTGGATGCTGTGACTCATCGTATTGAATAAATAGTCTTAAGTATCTACTTGTTCAGTATTTCATTTAGTAGAAAACAAATCTCTCTACTTCTCACTGAGCTGGTATGTATGCTAAGACTAAAGGTTGTCACCAGTCTGTGAAAACCAACCAATTCTCTCTAGTAGGAGGTTGCAGTGGCCTGTCATCAAACCCCAGTGGGACAATATACCTCTTCTTCCTAATCTTTAACACCTACATCTAGAGGGCCATATATACTTCTAGAAATTACACATTTTCTGAGCATATAAATAGGTTTACCTTACTTAACTGTGTTTCCTTGGAAAATAGAAGACCATGCTCCCAGGCCAGTTTGAGAATTTGCTTGACTTTGAAAGAAATGGATCAAGGAGCTATTACAATTCTGAACATAGCCTTATATTGTCAAAATTCCAACATAAACTAGACTGTTTCTATTAAACATCACAATCACTGTGCATGTTCTCTTTACTAAGGTTGGGCTTTGCAAAATTAAAAGCAAAAAGTGACCACAGAAATTTAAGAAATTACTACTTTAAAAAAAAGTTGGTTACCAAACTATAAGTTAAAAAATATTTGATCTTATTTCTATCTCCTTGTTGATAAAATGATCAGAAGTAAGGATCAGCACCTCTTTCAAATATACACAGGAATCCTGCTGATTTTAATCCTTCAAAGAACCAATTCTTCAATTTATTGATTCTTTGAATTCTTTTCTTAGTCTCCATTGCATTAATTTTTGCTCTGATTTTTATAATTTCCTCCTTTGTCTCTTTATTTCTTTGACTAGACAAGATATGGCCAAACCTTATGTAAATTTGTATTTCCAGTTTCTATCACCAAACACAGTACTAGGGATATTGATAACTCAATAACTAAAGTTCAGGGGAAAATGGATGAGTGACCCTAATCAGATTAGGAAAGCACATTTATAACATTAAACAGATTGTTGTTTTTTCAGTTCATTAGCACACATGTTTGTTGTCCAAATTATACTTTAAACTTTATTTAAACGCACTACAATTTGTTTTCACTGGCTATCCCTTAAGTATGATGCTTTCTCCTTCTAATGAATGAGAAAAAAACATAATATTACATTTTCTTTTTTTATTTGGATTTCTATTAAAGCACAGTATTTTTCTGAAATTACAAAATAGTAAAAGTAACATTTATTTGACTCTTAGATGTCTACTATTTTACACAAACTGATCAATTTAACTCTATTGCTACCATAAATATAGGTTGTATATTTTCCCCAATTGTACTTGAATCATATTTTCAAATTATCTTCACAAAATATTTCAGAACTCAAAGATTAAGTTAACTGAGATTACGAAGTTTGACCATCTTCATGTGTGTGTTGTTTTATTTAATATCTAATTTCAAAGTATTTTATAGTTTTGTTTAATCTTGTCATATAATAATGGGGAGTATTCACATTGTGGTTCATTTAACATTAACATACACCCTAGAAAGCAGAACATCTATATTTTAATCTGTGGGCATTATGATTCTTATGTGTGACATAAGTTTACATTTTCTTGTGAATTCTTGCACAAAATTGCTCTATTGTTTGTAAAATTATATAGATACAACTAATCCCTGTAGTAGCTGTCTTGTCACCATCAGATATTTTAGAGATGTTTAGACTTGTGTAAGCCTGCGTTGGTTGTTACTGAAAAAAATTGAATGGAGACTTGAAGAAGATGCATCCTGCCCTTGCTATCAGAATTGAGGAAAGAAAAATTGATTGTGATGTAAGCTATAGGTTTTTCGACCTGCCTGCCTTAAGTTTTTATCATGAATCAGTGTTGAATTTTTCCAAAATTGCTGTTTTTATTAATGTCATATTATTTTAATATGTAACAGATTACATTAATTTGTATGTACTAAAGCAATCTAGGTTAAAACCTATTGGAAGATTGGATTTTCTAGTATTTTGTATATTAATTAGGGATACTATTCTTCAGTTTCATTATATTGTAATATGTTCACATGGGTTTTTGCATCAGGATTATATTGGCTTCAAAATGTGGGTTGAAAAGTATTTTTTTCTGTTGCTACTTTATCAAAATCATCTCATGAAACTATTACTGTATCTTCTATACATGCTTTATAGAACTCACCAACGAAAATATATTTGTCTAGAATTTTGTTTGTGTTACTTTTTTATTTTTAACAAAATCAATAACAGATCAACCACTATTCAAACTATTCTGTTTCTTGGTGCATATTTGGAAGAATATAGTTTTCAAGGAAAAGGTGTATGTCAGAGGGAAAGTAGCCAGGCGCTCTATGACCATGAATGCAGTGATCTCTGAGTGTCTCCATGGTAAAATGGAGTGAATTGAGCCCAAGGAAGCCAATTTCCTTGGGGGTCCTTCTTAAGCAGAGTTCCCCAAGATTTTTCCCAAATGAAAATTTTAAACTTTTTTACCCCAAGCCTTTGATGCAAACTTAGTGATTTCTGATATGCCCTAGATGCATATTTCTTCTTATCCCTACACAAAGTACTTGTTTTCTTCTTAATTGCAATAATCTCTTCAACAGTCACACCTTCTTTGGCTGGAAATTTAAGCATTGTTCCTCCTGGGCCAAAACTTCAGTGTTGCAAATTCTTTGGGTCTGCTTTATGGCCTTAATTCTCACTGTAAATCTGGATCAATGTGACTGTCAGTAGCCATGTGAAATCCTGAATGTTGCACTGCCTCTGAATTTCCTTCATCAATTATTCCACTGCTCATAAGCTCAGTCTCCTGTAAAATCTCAGGACATGGGCAAAATGTAAACCCAATTTTTCCAGATGGTAACACACATGACCTCTAGTCCAATTACCAGTGAAGTCCTCACTCTCAAATGAAACTTTTTGAGCCTAGCCTTTACTTTCTACATTCTTATTCAGTATTCTGGTGTTCTGAGCTCTGATCAGAATCACCCTTCAGGCTCTACTTACACCATTATCAAACTTCTCAAGGTTGCATCTTCAAAACTTTCCAAACTCCTCCCACAAGCCAGTTCCAAAATCTTCTAAACCACATTGTGAAATACAGTCCAGACAATTTTGCTTCTCTAGTGCTAATTTTCTGTACTACTCAGCTTTCCCATGATTGAGACACAGTATATTTCACCCACAACTTAATGGGGTAGGGATTTAATTTAACTCATAGTTTCAGGAGGTACAGTACGTGGCACACTCACTTCAAGATAGATAAAAGCATGGACAAAGGTTATGACAGAAAAGAATGTTTTGTTTATAGTTACCCAGAAGCAGAGCAAGGGAAAATTGCCAGAGAGAAAGGGGCCAGGGATGATATATACGATCTAAGGTCAAGTCTCTTGACCCACCCAGAGAAACACAGAAGTATGTCTTAATAATCCCCTTGGTGACACCCAATTCAAACAAGTTGAATGTCCACCTTGATTATCAAAATCTGCTATAGACAAAGTTGCAGTTTTTTAATTTTGCAAATACCTGCTATCCATTTATTTTTCATGGCCACTTTTTAAACACATGTTTGCAACATATAATTATTATTTTCATCATAAGGAGTTGATAACTGTGTATTGTACATCTTTATTTTTTTTTTTTTTACAAATCTCTTCTCTCTCCCATCTCCATCTGTCAGTCTCCTTTCCTTCTGCAAACAACCTATTGGATAGAGAAGTTTAGAACTGACAATTCTTTATTAATATTTAAGGGTGTTTCTCCTTTATATTTGACCTCTATTATTTGCTATGCAAATTTCCCCACCATTTTTATCATTATTATCTCTAAATGTTACAATTTATTGGACCCTCTAAACATTTTCTCTTCACCTTTGATTTTCAAGGTTTAGTATTCCAGATGAGATTTGCTTAATATTTATTTATTTATTTTATTTTTTTATTTTTTTGGCGGTACTGGGGATTGAACTCACAACCTCGTGCCTGCCAGGC
Organism: Dasyprocta punctata; assembly: GCA_004363535.1. Lineage (NCBI taxonomy): Eukaryota > Metazoa > Chordata > Mammalia > Rodentia > Dasyproctidae > Dasyprocta > Dasyprocta punctata. The sequence goes on from RJWM01004192.1 coordinate 27,315, forward strand.
AGGCACTTAAGCCACTGAGCCAAACTCCCAGCCCTTTTCACATTTATTTCTGCCTTTACATTTTTTTCTAATTTTGCTTTCTACTTTGGAAAGTTTTATTCCTGTCCTCATGTTCATTGATTTGTTATTCTGCTATGATCAATTTATGTACAAATATATTGAGAAAAACTTGATTGATAACATTTTTAAAATTTCTAGCACTGTCATTTTTTTCTTATAACAGACAAAAGTGTGTATTCTCCACATCCTTGCTGTGATTAACATCTGTTCATGTATGTTTTGATTAGATTTTATTGTAATGCAATATATCTGAAATCTTGGATACTTTTAGTACTTTTGTTGTTTCTGAGCTTCTAGGTACTTTTTGTTACACAAAAATATGTCACATTTTGTTTCTCAAGTGACTTAGGAATAATTTTTCATTGGATACAGAATATCATGAAAAAAATTTGAGGTGACAATGAAGTAAATGATACTTATGCCGAGAAAAATTATGGCTCTTCTTGCAAGGATGGAGTGGGACTTCAAATCACCTAAGCATATCTGTTGTTCCTTTAACAAGTTCACAGTATCAACTTCAAACTATTATTGGACTTAACTATTGAATGCCTGAAATATTTATGGTTCTCAGAAGGAATACTTTTCCCAGCCCTCTGCCTCTCTCTTCTGGTAGACAGTCACTGTCTTGTATTTTGTGTATGGTCTTAAAAGTCTACAGTTGCTTTTTAGACTTCCTACCCACCTCTTAGTTTTCCTCAGATTGTCCCAGCACTGTTGTCTTTTAATTCTGCTGAGTAAAGTCTTGCTCATGATCACAAAGTGCAAGGTTTTAGAAAAGATTTGGCAGCCCAGTTCATGTTCCTGTTGAATCTGAGATGGAGAGCAGCTAAATTATTTTAAAAATTCACACATGGTGTTTAAAACTGACTGTATGTTCCATTGTATCCATCTTACGTGTAGTGCTAATTCTTTCTCCTACTGCTTCTTTGTGAAGAGTAAAAACAACTATGTATCTCTTCTCTGGGAAGAGTATATACAATTATCATTCCGTGTTTTTCTTTTCTTTTATTTATTTATTTATTTATTTATTTATTTATTTATTTATTTCTGAGACAGAGTCTCACAATGTAGTCCGGGCTGTCCTTGAACTGTAGCCCATACTGATTCTGCATTCACAATTCTCGTACCTCAGCCTCATGAATGCAAGGATTAGAGGCAGAGGTATCAAACCTTTGAATTTAGTTCTTTATATTGTTTTGAATCCATAGCTCTCTAAAGACCTTAGTCAACTGTGAATTCATAGGCTATCTAGTTTTTTCCCATGATAGATATGAGCAATTTTGTTTTGTAACTTTGAATACAAGAAAAAACAATTGTCTCTCACTGTGCCTTTTTGTTTGTTTGCTTGTTTGTTTTTGGTACCAAGGATCAAACTCAGGACCTCACACTTACCAGGCAAACACTTAAGCCATTGAGCTAAATCCCCAGCCCTCTCCCTTTGCTTTTAATGACTCATAATGAACATAAATTTATTCCCATTTGGTCACATATAGGTTCCATAAACAAAGCATTTACTTTCAGTTGAAAGAAACTTTTCTTTATATTTATTATGAGAATATTTTACAATTTAATGATGAATTTGGTTACATATTTGATCAGTGAAACTAGAGAAAGATAAATTTAAAATTTTCTCAAGTCTGAGACTCCACGTTCAGACAAACAAAATGTATAATAACTACCTGTGGGATTTTAGTGACCACTTAGATTTCCAAAAGTCCCTGGTCTTTATCTGGAAATATCCCCAGTCATATAAATCAGAAATTATAGCAATCTTAGATTATCAGCTTTAGATGAGGACAATACTTTCTTGTTCCCAGTTAAAGCAATGAGGGAATAAAGTCTATGGTACACCATCTATAAAAGCTGTCTATCTCTAAAAAATTAGGATAGAAGTTTGGGGTAAAATGACAGAAAAGTACTGTATGCTATATTTCATATTCTAATTATTGTTTCATGTCAAATTTGTCCTTCTTTGTGAAAACCTATATGAGTATTACATTAATCAACCTCACAAAGATAGGCAGAAAATTGGAAACTCCATCAAATTTAAGATCTATGAGGTGTACTCAGTTATACTAAGCCAGGTTGGGGAAATTATAGTTCAGTAGTTATATGAAATACAACCTATAAATAGCAGTTAGGTTCTCATTGTTCTTCAACACACACACACACACACACACACACCAACAACAAACTACAAAAAAAAAATCTGTATCTGTTTTATGTTTTCTTATCCTCCACATTCAGAGATGGGGAACATTAATTTAGGGTTAACCCTAACCCTAACCCTAAAAATGCATTTATAAACATACTACTTGACATCTTTTATATTATCTTTTAAAAATGATTTTGATCAAACCTTTGAATTGTCCCATGAAGAAAAATGTTACCTATTTTTTTTTTTTGGCTTTAATGACAGCACAAAGATAAACCAAGAAGTATATACTTTACTAATTAAAAAATCTAGTTTTGCTTTATTCTGTTTCAGTGATTGACAAGTGATAAAGTATGGGAATATTTTAATATGTAACAGTGGAGTTTCTTGCAGCACCCAACAGGTTAATATGTGCTTCAGTTGACCCAAGACACAGAAGCCTGCTGACCCAGAGGAGTCGTAACATCTTGAAGACTTTCTGCCAACCCAGGCAGAAGCAAGGTTGGTTGTGACACAAGGAGGAACATCCTGGGAACAATTTGATAGAGTTTACAATTTGGCATAATTGTCATCATGCCTCTCTTATCCAGAATAGTGCCCATATCCAGTAGTGCACAATGCCTTTGTTTGTTTCTCTATAAAACCAGGAGTTTAAGTCACTGAGGACTCTATTCTGGTGGAGTCTCCTGAGACCCCTATAAAGACATTCTCTGTCTCTCAAGTCTTTATTTATCTAATTAGGGTTTGGTGGCTTGAATAGGGACAGAGTTGCTGCAATGGCAAACAACAAAACCAAAGGAATGGAAAACTGGAAGGAGCACTTGGTAAGCCGATCATCAAACAGAGGCTTTCCATAAGATTGGAACTGTCTCAGTCAGAGTAGCAATGGGACAGTCATTAACAACAGAGCCAAAATGTTACATCAAGGTCTGGCACCAGCAGTCGAAGGTGGCTGATGATTCGGTCACCAAGGAACAGCTTGTTAAAATTTAGAGCTTGTCCTTGAACACAGTCCATGGTTTCCTGGCTACAACACCTTAGAATTAGAAATTTGGGACAGAGTTGGAAAAAATCTGGGGCGAACACAAGGACAAGGGAAGATTTCAATAGCCATCCTTGTGGTACCAAGGCTAATCCACACAGCTGTAGTCCCTATAAATCAGATCAGGATGGTGAAAAGAAGAAATGTGACTTGAGACCATACTCATAAGTGAAATAAATCAAACTCACATGTGTAAGGACCATATTGTCTCCCTAGTGTAAGAAACTAAAAGAGTAAATAAGATACAAAACCTTCAATAAATATTATGAAAGGGTAACAAACTGTCCAAAGAGGAAAAAATAACTCAAATAGGGAAAAGGAGAAAAATAGGAAGGGAAAAGGAAAAAGATATAAATTTGCATGTATACTGCTATGGTTTATACATTGTGTCAACTTGAGAAGTGTAGCAGCTTAATTAAGTAACTCAGCAGCTCTACATCCTGAGGTGTAGAGCACAGTTACCTGGTCATTGTTACAATTTGAGAAGGTCAGAAGTTTAGCTGAGAGTCTCAGCAGGGAGCCAGGGGTCTTACTTTGTAACATCCTCATCCTGTGCAAAGGAAGGCAAGTATGTTTGTGGATGCTACACCTACCCTGGTGGCTGGGTGGTGTCCTGTGTACTATATAAAGGAGGAGAAGAAGCTTGCTCTTGCCCTCTTTTACTCTGGCTACTTTTGGTCAGTTTCTGCCTTGAAGTGTTGTTCCTGTGCCATGCCACCCTGCCTTGGAGCCAGCTGATTGTGGACTGAAACCTCCAGAAACTGTAAGCTAAATAAACCTTTCCTTCCCTAATTTTGTGTGTCAGGTGTTTTGTCTCAGCAACAAGTAAAGAGTAACCAAGACATATACACTAAAGATTACTAAGACAATTATACTACTAATTCTATTAGTTCTTCGAATAAAACAGTTAGCATTCATAAGGTTAGATCGATTTTGCCTGTCTATATCTGATAATTTGAGTAACACTTTTGAAGGTAACTATGCAAAACAACAAACTTTGTTTTGTTCCTATCACCTTGTTTTGAAAGCCTATATTGTTATTGTTTTGGGCTCTTTGTTATTATTATTTATTTGTCTCTTGTTTCTTGTTTTTCTTGTCTTTTGTTTTAGTTTGTTTCATTTTTTCCTCTAATACAGAAAAGATAGATGTACATGTATAGGCTTATATATGCCTAGAATTTCTAAAGAGCTTACAAGAATTGATTTTATTATGTGTGATGGTATGAACAGCTACATTGAAGAAAGTGAGACATTATGGTGGCCATTGCTGATTTCCTATCATCTTGTTGTGAAGCCCAATAATGCTTTTATTATTTGTTTTGATTGGTTTTAGTCTGTTTTGTATCATTTGATTTAAATATGTGTGAAGGTATGGACAGCTATTTTGAAGAAAACAAGAAACATTACGGTAGTGATTACTGATTTCCTATCATCTGGTTTTGAGGGCCCAGAAGGTCTTCATCCTTTTGATTGGTTTTATATTGTTTTGTTTTGTTTCAATTTATTGTGTGTGAAGGTATGGACAACTATTTTGAAGAAAACAAGAGACATTATGGTAGCCACTGTTGATTTCCCATTATCTTGTTTTGGAATCCTGTGTTACTTGAATTGTTATGTTCTGATCTGCTTTGCTCTGTTTTGTTTGTGTTGTTTTATTTTCTTTAAAATAAAATTTAAAAAAGAATAAAGTTGACAAACTGGTGTGAATTCTTTGTCTCCCCAAACCCCAGCTCAAAAATTCAAATCGAGGTCTGGCCTACCCTACTTCATCCCACACCACCCCACCCCAAGTCTCCCCCCTGAGGGAGAGGCAGGGCAAAGCAAGGAAAGAGTGGATGAGGGAAATGTGACTCTCACAGACACTGGGGTGTCCTTGAAGATGTCCTTGAAGATGGGAAAATAAGCAGCTCCTTTTGCTACTGGAGGGCTATAAAACCTAGCTTGCTCAGTTGGTAGAACACGAGATTCAATAGTGCTAATACTTTAGAGTTTTTAAAGTTATATAGTGAATTACAAACTCAAGTTCAAAGTTTAGGATCAATTATACTTCCCAGTAAAGTACATAAAACTTGCCCCTGGGATTACTTACAATATATTTCAACTGATTGTACCAAACAAGCTATTCATTTGAAGACAAACTTATCACTTAAAATTATTTCCAAAAAATTCTAGATGATATGTATTGGCTTTGTTCCAGTTTAGGGATTCTTACTCACCAATTGACAACTCTATTTAATTATCTTTGGGGTGATCCTGCTTTGTCTTTCCCTTTTACCTTAACCCTGGAAGCCGTAAAGAAATTACAGCTAGATTAAAAAATTATTCAATAACATCACCTAGATTGCAGAGGTCCACAATTTCTTATTCAGTTACTTCTTTTTTCTACTCTCTGCTTACCTACTGGACTTACTAGATGATTGACCTTATGTTCAAAATTTTAAATGGCTCGTTTTGAACCACAGGGACCATATAAACATCACAATTTATGCTAAGCTCATAGCTTTTCTTATAGTCATGGGTAAAATGAGTTTGTGAGTTGTCAGGTTATGATCGCCTTACTATCAGGAATTTGAAACTTAGCTTCAATAGTTGGTGCCACTATAATGTACACTAGCTGATTTTACAGAAATTCTTGGATCTTGGCCTGCTGATAACCTCTTACACATTTTACCTACTACTCCTTTCCTCTTTTCATCCTTTCTAAGGCTGTTTTCTCTGAACCCATTCCACAGATGTGTACCATTTTTATTGATGGCTCTGGCTATGCTAAAAAGCCTGGCATAATGTTAGGCTTCCTGGAGCTAATGAGGAAAGGATTTTCCTCCACTTAAAACACAGAATTAGTTGCTATCATACTGGTTTTACAAACATTTCCCCTAAGAGCTTTTAAATATAGTTTCAGACTATCTGTGTATTCTGTCCAACAATATTGAAACTGCTCATGTCAAACCCTCTATTACACCAAATCTATTCTCGCTCTTTATACAATTGCAAAAATTAGTACAGGTAATTCCCAGCCTCACTTTATCACTCACCTCCACTCACACAGTGGACTCCCTGGACCTATTTCTGAAGGAAATGGAGCAGCTGAGGCTATAGCAATGTTTTCTACTTTCAATGAGTCCCATCTTTCTTATGAACTTTTACATCAACACTGGCAAGTCCTTCACAGAGATTTCACTTTAACTAAGGCACAATATCAACATATTATTCAACAATGTTCCACATGTCAGAAGGTAGGAGGCACAGCACACTGTAGACACCCATGATCTGGGGCCTAATTAGATTTGGAAAATGGATGTTACTTATATTCCTTGTTTTGGGCAGTTGTCCTATATACCTATTTCTATTGATACTTATTCAGAAAAGTTTCGTGCCACTGCACAGTATGGTGAAACTGCTTCTCATGTTATGCACCATTGCTTTAATTGTTTTACTAATATAGGTATTCCTAAATAGATTAAAACAGACAGTGGCCCAGTTTACAACACCTCTCATTTTCAAACTTTCTGTAAGCAATCAAATATTTCAAATATAACCACCATTCCCTATAATCCTCAAGGTCAAAGGCTTACTTACAGGACTCATTGAAAGCAGAATTACCCTGGACTACTAAGTTCAGTTAAACAGATTTCCCTTTAGTTCTATGGAAGGGAACTAACTCAGGACTCTAGGAAGAACCTGTTCCTTTCTTAACCTGGAGTCAAGGGCTTGCTTGCCTGTCATTACAGGAGGGACCAATGTGGCTGCCAGCATAGTTTGTGAAACCCTATCATGGTCTTCAGAGGAAGAAATGTGATCCCACAAATGCAGAGAGAAACTATCATCGACAAGAATCTTGGGACAACCCCAGGACAACCCTGCTTCTGGAGGTGACCAGTGGAAGCCTCAAGATGACTTACTGAGCTGATGAAGGGCACAGGACAGCAAAAGATCCCTAAGATCCTTTTTCTGGCCGTGGTAGCCATAGTCAGTTGAGCTTGCAATAGTCAAATTTTGGGAAATCTGACTGCCCTGTATTGGGCTTTTATACAAGACCCCTGTAATGGTTGATTGATTGTATCAACCTGAGTAGGAGAAGCTCAACTAAATCGACTCAGCATGATGTGAAAAACTCACCCTCAGGTGGCATGTCACCTGGATGGTATAAAGGGGAAATGAATAAGGACAGATCTGCTTCTGTTTCTTCAGGAGTGCTCTAGTTTTTGCCTTCACCTTGGATGTTGTCTCCTGGCTTCCAGTGAAGACTTTCCAGTTTCAGGCACAGATCCTTCACCCTTCCAGCATAAACTCTTCAGCCTTCCATCACAGACCCATTGGCCTCCTGTTATATATGCACATGGGACACTGCAGTGAGATGCAGACCTTCAAATGAATCCTTCAGTCTCAAGTGTGGAATCAGATTGTACCCTTCCACATTCAACTTTTTGGGTATCTATTAAAAGCCAATCTTATACATTCTCATATATTTGTGTATCCTGTATTATATATGTTTTTCTGGTAAACACTGGCTGATACAAATTTTGGTACTATAAGTGGCTCTGGAGAAATAGAATTTTGAAGATGAACTTATTTAATGGCTTCAGAGGTTCCTGGAATCAGTTCTCTAACTTGATTAAACCTACAGAGACCCTAATCTCTCCCCCTAACTCCATGGGGAATACTGATAGTCCTTGATGTGAAGTGCTTAAGGTAATATGCAAAGTTAGGGCCATTTGATTATCCTAACTCACCACTTGTGAGAGGTAAGGAATTTAGTAACTAAGGAACAATGGAGATTAAAAGTAGGATATATTTATTGAGGGAAAGATAGTGTTTTAGTTACTTTTCACTCATTGCTGAGACAAAATATCTGATGCCCAAAATTAGGAAAGGAAAGGTTTATTTCTTATAGTTCTTGGGGGTTTCTGTCCATACTCAGTTGGTTCCAAGGCAACGAGGTGTGACAGGGCAGTCAATCATGGTGGCTGCCAAACAACAAGGAGAACCAGCAAGATAGAGAGAAGGAGAGAGAGAGAACATGCCTTCCCCTCACCCTTACGCTGTATGTTGGCTCCACCCCTCGGTGGGCGCAACACTCACATCACCAATCCCAGCACCAGACAACAAACCAATCACAAATACCAGACTCAGCCCTGTCCATGACACAATTACATGGGACTTTGGGGGGGACACAGGATAAACCCATACAGATAGCCTCTGTATAAGAGAGACAAAAGGGAACCCAGAAAGTGGGTTCTCACTGACTCTTCTTACAGGGGAGGGATTATAGAACAAAAATCACTACGAGGTGGGTGTAAGATGATACAAATATATGACCAGCCAATAAGTTTACAAGTGTAGTCACTTAGGTAATATTGATCCAATGGAAAATCATGAGGTGAGTATAAAGTGGGACAAAACTATATCAACTAATAAGATTACAAGTATGATAATACTGATCCAGTTGGGAAGTATTGGGTTCCTAGCCTAGGACCACCATCTTCTGCCCAGATGATGACAGAATAAAACACACACAAAATATATTCACCATAGTTACAAAGGGTGTCAGGATGGTCAAAGCCCAATGAGAGGCTAGGACATGGGAAAATGGCATCCTTGGTCTTTATTAGGTGCACAGCAAAGAATGATTGGGGGCTGTGCTGGAGAGCTGCAGAAAGTGGTGGAGGTGAACTGCTGATACAGTCAAGGTTCCAGAATTGAGGAAAAGCACACAGGAATAGAACAGGATTAACTAACAACCTGGTTGTCTGCTGTGATCACTGAGCTGGATGGAATTTGCACAAGTCAGAGCCCTCACCTACCATATTATCTTTCTTTGAGGTGCTAAAATTCACAGACTGTTTGCTAGTCTTGGCTTTGTTTGATGACTTAAAGATTAATCTATCCTAAAACCAAATTCTTAATTTATTTTTGTGCCAATTTATTAATATTAGTCATTGTCTGCTTCATGCCATGTCAAGCTGATCCTCAGCAGGGAAGCAAGTCACACAGCAACTGTGCATGGAAAGAACAAGGGCCATTCCTGGAAGTAATGAGTCAAGGTCCTAGTTCCCCACCCAGATGTATTTTTGGCTCCTTAGAATATCAATCATTATTTATCCACAGGGGACACATGTAGCTGGAGTCATTCCATCTTTATCTTGAGGTCTGGTCTTCAAGAAATGCACCTCTGCCCACAATTGTAATGTATATTCTATACTTACTCCCTCGAAAGCCTAGCCCTGTCTGACTTCCTATAATATTTCTACCTAACTTAGCTGTCTATATTAGCAGTACTTAATTGCCAAAGTGAGACTGCATGTACTTACTGTAATGGACAGTAGAAGCAGAACAATGATGAGAATGGTCTGACATGTGTAGACCCGTGACACTGGTTGATCAGCTACAGTGAAATGGATTGGAAGTGTACAAAAGTTTTACTAGATTTATACAATCAAAAAAATTTAAGGGCAAAGGCACAGAAATCTACATCAAATCTTGGTAACAGGAAATCATGGCCCCTCAAACATTTTGCAGATTTGAGCCAGTTGAGAGACACAAAATCCCTTGAACAAAGGGGAGGCCGGGTCCCCTTGGGGAAGGATCCTGATGCTCTGAAAATTTATAGTCAATCTTTCTCATGCTGTTCCCCAGAGGGACCTAAGTCTTTTGCCTGGGTGACTGCATTGCGGAAAGGGAAATTTTCAGACGTTTTGGAAACTACTGAACACTCGTTCTGAACTAACACTGACTCCAGGGAATCCAAAATGTCATTGTGGCCATCCAGGAAGAGTAGGACTCTACGTGGGTCAAGTTAAAAATGGAATTTTAGCACAGGTTTGACTCACAGTGGGTCCAGTAACTCCTTGAATCCATTCTATATCATTTCACCTGTTCCAGAATGCATAATTGGGATAGATAGTCTTAGTTCTTGGCAGAATCCTTACATTGGTTTTCTAACCTGTAGTGTGATTGCTCTTATATGTGGAAAGGCAAAATGAAAGCGACTAGAGTTGTCTTTGTCTGGTAAAATAGTGAACCAAAAACAGTATCGCATTCCTGGAGGGATTGCAGAGATTAGCACCACCATCAAGTACTTGAAGAATGCAGGAGTGGTGGTCCCCATCCTGCCTCCATTTAATTCTCTCATTTGGCCTATGAAGAAGTGGGATGGTTCTTGGACAATGATGGTTGATTACCACATAAATTGAATCAAATGGTGACTTCAATTGGAGTTGCTGTACCAGATGTAGTTGTATTGCTTGAGCAGATAAACACACCTCCTGGTACTTTGTATTCAGTTATTGACTTGGCAAATGCTTTCTTCCCCATTCCTATTCTTAAGGGCCATCAGAAACAATTTGCTTTCAGTTGGCAAGGCCATCAGTATACCTTCACTTTTCTAATTTAGGTTTATATTAACTCTTCTGCCCTCTGTCACAGATTGGTTCATAGGGATCTTGTTTACTTTTCTCTCTTGTAAAGTATCTCATTATCCATTATAATGATGATGTTATTCTGATTGAGCCAATGGAGCAGGAGGTAGCAATCACTCTGGGTTTGCTAGTAAAGTGTTTGAGAGCAAGAGGATCTGAAATAAACCTAACAAAAACTTAAAGTCCTTCTACATCAGTGAAATTTCTAGAAGTCCAGGTTAATGGAGCATGTAGATATTCATTTTAAGGTAAAAGACTAATTGAACCATCTAGTAGCTCATTCCCTCCCAAGTTTCCCTAAGAGTAGCTGATACTCTTACAGTGGGATCCTGAGACCTTTTCAGTCTGCCAAGAGTGCACCACTGGGCTATCTTGCACATGTGTTAGGATCTGAAAGACGGTGAACTATGCCTAGGCAGGCAAAGCCAGAGGCAATTCTGGTGGAGGTCCACAGAGATTCTGATGTTCAAATCGACCATCCAACCTGGATATAGGAGTGGAGACTCCCTACTTTATGGGAACACATGATTTGGTTTGACTTTTTTCGTGTATTCAACAGTGAAAGTTCCTGGATGGGAGGTGTAAAGTCCCACCCTGTATTTTCATCTGACTCCACGTCACCCAGTAGGACCTATATAACTTATTGGTCCATACAACCCCCTATTTTTGTGGGTGCTGACTCCTTCTGTTTAGCACTTATAGCATAGGTATAGATCTACCTGTGCTTGGGCCCTAATCCCCTTGAATTTTTATCTTTGGAAAGTTACAAACTTGGTAATACTACTGCAAATGTGTCCAGAGCCATCTTGGTCCTTTGTCATCTCATCAAAGACTTGTGCTTTGAGTATCAGGAAGCAAATTGGGTATAATGGAGAGGCCCCATGGGCTATGAGACCAAAGTGGGGACAAAGAGGCTAATTCATGATAAACATAATCATATACTTTCTCTGTAAACTTCCATTTGTTAACATCACACCATCTCTATTAATGATTCCATAGTCTGGGGAGAAGGCAGTTCCTCTGTACCTCAACCCTGCTTAGATAACAGACTACCACAGCCCACCATCTGGAGGTTGGTACATACCTTCCATCCACTTCAGATATTGCAGAGACAATTAGCGGAAGTAGGACCCAAATAAAACTCACTAGCCATCTTTGTCTTTTTGCAAGGGCCTCTTAACATTTCCCTCCAGGATTCTTTATATGAAGATACCTGTCACAGCTGTACATATTACACTTGTTTGCCTCAGGTGGACTAAAATTTCCAGCATTTCTTGCTGTGTTGAAATATATTTGCTCATTTGCCCATCAATTTAATTCATCCTTAAAAAAAGTTTCTTGCTCTTAATATCTTGATTCAGGCTCTTGATAGTCTCTGCAACATGAAGTGATTTATTGGCATCCTCTCTGCTTCATTTTTTTGCCACCATAGTCATTCTGGTCACACTGCTAGTGTGATTGATTCTTTGACCCAATCTGTACAGACTGCTAATTTTATTAGCCAGGCTATTATTAATGTCACAACAGCCTTAAGTCTATTGACAAAAAAAAAAAAATACAAAAAAAAAAAAAAACCCTGCTTACCTGTTTTTAACTTGCAAACACAGCTACTGAATTTCTTGGAGATCACTTTGTTACATTTAACGTGTGAGATACTCTTGCCCATGATTGGTGCTATAAACATATTTGTGTTACACCCCATCATTGGAATGAGAGTCAACATACATGGAAAATGATAAAAAAAAAACCAAGAGTTCACTAGAATAATGTTGCCTTTGATGTGCAAAGATCACATTACGCAACTGAACAAACTCTCCTAGCTGTGCATGAACAAGTCACTCGGATGGAGTGGTATAAAACCTTAAAATCTAATTAACCTGCCTGGATCTTTGTGCCTGAATGTCAAATATTCTTTGGAGAAGGACAACCAATGCTTCCCTGTTATCACAGATTCTTTCTCTTTTTTGCCTAGTCAGTAAAATCAGAATGAAGGTATTGACTCACCAAAAACAACATCCTCAAGTTTGGCTCCTTAATCAGTTGCTTAAAGAAACCAAAAGGGGGATGCATGGAATTTCTTGTGGCACCCAATGATTTAACATCTGCTCAGGCTGAATGAGAGAGCAAAAAGTTGCTGGCCCTGAGTAGGCAGAAAATCCTGAAGGTGGGATGTCTTGCCAGCTCAAGCAGAGGCAAGGCTTGCTGGTGAAGCAAGGAGGAGCATACTGGAAACAATATAATAAGGTTAAAATTTGGCATAATTGTCATCATGCCTCTCCTATCTAGAATAAGTGCCTGTGTTCATCTGAGCACAAGATCTTTGTTTCTCAATAAAACAGGAAGTTTAAGTCAGTTGGGGACTCCATTCTGGTGCAGCCCTATGATACCCCTACAAAGATACTGTCTGTGTCTCTTGTCTTCATTTGTCTGTCTATTAGGATTTGCTGGCCCAAACCTGGCATATAACTCAGCAATATTTTCCATTTAGTTTACCAAATAGATTTCTGTTTTCCAAGAAGCCTACTCGTCAAATCCTTTTCAAATATCTACGGTGACCTAGAAACTATATTAGGACTCTGTAACAGGAAAGGTCTTGCTCTTCTGGAATATCTGTTCACTAAGATGGTTTAAAAATAAAGGCATCAGGGTGAGTATCTTCATTCCTTGCATATTATTTTATGTACTGGTTTTAAAAGTATTACTCAGAACAATCATTAGGAGAAATGTTTCTGAGTAGTATAATTTCAGCAGAGAATACTGTATTTTTAATTGGGCATAGTTGTAGTAACATATACACATGTTTTTGCATTATCGTTTGTCAAGTGTTTAGTTATTAAAATGATTTGGGAGATTTTATTGCTTTCTCCTATACTCACATTAAGAGCATAAAAGTCAGCTCAGAACAGCATGCTGGGAAAACTCTAAATAAACTGTTATTTAAATGTGCTGGTGTGACAACAGAGCAAACACATTTTATTTATTTGTTTATATGCTATTTCAGTCTTGCCGAATATCTTGAAAGATGAGGTTGAATTTTAAAAGCGCATGTTTGTGTGATCTTACCAGAGAGATAATTGTATGTTCCAGACACAGTATGGTGGATCAACTAATGACCAACTTGTTACACCCAGCTGAACTGAATCAGCATGATGCTGGGTATAGAAGACCCAACTGAGGATTGTTGCCAAGAGCATGAAAAAGAGAACTGGAGGGGAAGGCGGTGTGCTGTTGCTTCTTCTGGAAATCTTGTTGCACTGGTTTTCCTGATATGAACTTGGCTGTTCTCATCATTGGAGGAGCTTGGGACCTTGCTGTTGCTGAGTGTGGCTGCAGTCCTTTCTGGGGTACCTCTTGTTCTCACTTTGAAAGTCACTTCCTGGTTCCAGTGCAGATCCCTCAGCCTGCTGGCACAGATCCTTCCTCACTCTGCTGCAGACTTTCTAGCTCCTACCACTGATCTTTGGGCCTTCCCAGTGCAGATCCTCTATGCAGACTTGCATGCATTGTCATGGGCTCTAGGCCTCCAGTTGAACTTATGGGGAGCATTGCCAAGGACACTAGCTCTCAGTTAGACTCGTGCAGGACATTGCTGTGGGATCCAGGCCCTTGGCTAGATTCTTTGGGTCACTAGTAAGTGGAAAGATCTCCTACACCTTTTGCATTTGACTCTTTGTGTGAATATTATAAAATAATTCTATAAAATATGTGTCCTGTATTAAATCTTTTCCTTGCACCATCACTATAGGGCACAGTGTGATTTCATAACCGAGTTTGACACTGAGAAGCAGAATGAATAGAGGTAGCATTGAATAGCTTTATATGTTTGGTGTATACCTGCTTGAAAGTAAGTTCTTCACAGACAACTAATACAAACCTCTCCCAGCAATCACGCATGAGTTTGGTGATTGAGTTATACACTTTTCTGTCACTGGAAAAAAAATAGCCAACACTTGCAACTTAAAGGATAAAAGATTTTATTTTGGCTTAGGGTCTTCATGGGACACATGTGAGGACACCTGTTCGCTTCATGGCAGCCAGGAAGCAGAAAGATGCCTTCAAACCATTTCTGGTGTTTGTCTTGATGAAAAACACTTCATTATTTCTTAATGCTAATTTTTCAGCAATCATTCTGCACTTGACACTAACTTTGCAGGTGCATTAATTCAGATGAAAATTTTCACTTCTTTTTTTTACTTCATTGTTGTGGTGGGTTTGTTTGTTTGTTTTTTCTCCTGATTTCCACTGTAGATTTAGCTAAAAGCAGGCAACAACCCAAGCCATAGCTTGAATGCTGGGCTGCCATGAAATCTCTTCTCTTTCAATAGTAAATTCACTTCTTGTAATTTATGTGTACTGCAAAGTGAGTGGATGTGGACAAAATGAAGACAAATATTCTGCCAGAGAATAGTGACACGGCCTGTAGTCCACCTGAGAATGAACCTCTTGTGCCTGGCCTTTATTTTCTGCATTTTTATCTGTATTATGGTCTTCTGACCACTAACTAGAATTAAACTCACTTCCTAGGACTCTTCTCTGAGAAAGTAGTTCCAGAGGCTTCCAAATCACACGTTTAGGTATAGTCACAGAACAACCTCACTCTTGGTAACAGTTTTCTATATCAGTCACTTTTCTGTTGCCTGGACCAGATACCACACATCTGCCCATTAAAGGAGGAAAAGTTCATTTTGTCTGTTTTCAAAGGATCCAGTTCATCATTAGTTCACTCCAAGGCCAAACAGAAGGGTATGACAAAGACAACTGCTCACATCATGGGAGCCGGAAAGCAGGGAGAAAAAAGGGAAGATGTTGGGAAAATAGCATGATCTTCTAGGTTATACCCACAGTGACCTACCTCTAATCAGGCCACACATCCTAGTAATACATTCAGCTTCTGAATTCATCAAAGGATGAATCCACTGATGAGCATAGCACCCCCACAATCCAATCACCTTCCAAAACATGCTCTCCCAAAGGGGGGAAGTTTTAGAACTAAACAATAACAATATATCCCTCCAGAAAGTAAAATAATAACATTAGACTAAGATTTGACTTATAGAATTTAACTGTCTAAACTTTTTATATATATATTTAAAGTACTTTATGCTAAAGTATTGTTTTATGTATTTGAAATTATATTAATTAATAAAGACTATATAAATGTTGTAGTGACTTTTCAAATTGACTGTAAATATGAATACATATCTATATATTTTATATCAATATGGAATTTGTGTCCACAAAAATATAAAAATCACTCTCCTTTTTTAACCAAAAAATGGAAGTTATAAATTAGAGAAAATTTTCTGTGATACATATTTAGCTGACGATACCTAATCGAAATATTATTCAAGTTATTCTGTTTTTTGAGGGAAGGTAAATAAATCATAATAAATAGTCAAGATAGATAACAAAAAAGGAGAAAAATTATTATAATTCGTTGTGGGCATCGTATCTAAAAATGTACCTGGACTTAGTACAATTACCTTACATGTTTTATATGGTTTTTTGCTTATTTGTTTGCTTTTTAATCTGCATATATTACAATTAACTTTATAAGGTCTTATAAGATAAATAAATGAATCTGATGCTGGCAAAATAAAAGAGGATTGGTAGGAAGGGACAAAGGAGAATTAAAATGCATTATTTACTACTGCAAACTCCCTACAAAGAAAGTAATCTTTATATATTGCAAACATACACTAATAAAAGCAAAAAATAAATAAAATGTTTCATTCGCCGAAACTAAAGAATAGACACTAGTTAATTGATTCATCATTATACAAACAATCAGAGTAGAATATTTTTTGTATTAGACATGTATTTATATATTTAGCTTTTTAGTTTCTAAACCAATATTATATACATATAAATACAGCATGTACAGTTTTAATTACAAAGTATAGTAACTTATAATGCAATATAAGTTATGAATACAGATACTAAAATATAAGTTAATTTCTTATTGCTTCATATAATCATTGCATTTAGTGTGGAAGATATGGTATAACTTGTAACCATATAAAACAAATCTACAAGAAAGATCTCTTAAATTACTGGATAATATAAGACATCTTGCAAAAGTGCATCTTTATTATAAATGTCATGGATAATAAAACATCTAGAAATACTCCTGAGATAGTCCTTATTTTCGTTCTGCAATAAAGAACTCATTTTTCTGTAAGTCAGCATTTACTCCTGTGGAAGAAGAAATACATAGATGCATAAAGATAATGATAATATCAACAAAATGCAGTTCTTGTAATCAGGGTGAGCAGAAAAGGAAAACAGATGAGAAGTAGAAGCCATACAGTTTTCAAATCTAAATGCAAAAGCTATAAAGAGGGACTACTACTCAAAAGCAACAATTTCATTTCCATTTAGGTCCAAACACATTAGCACACGAGTCAAAAGAGTTTAATCTACTCTTATACCCTTACATTTTCCCTGGATGAAATGGACAACTCAGATTCATGGCAATAACCTCCCAGCTGATTCTGGCCTAGAAACTTTCCAGTTCATTACCTTCCTTAGTGGTTTAGTCCTAGGAAAACCAATTCCAATTCTATTAAAGAAATTCTTGCTATTATGCCGCTTGTTTCTCTGTTTCAATTTTTTAATTTGTGATTTTTTTCTTATTTGAGCATTTTTAAAAAGACATTACCCATTTGATTTATATTCTGGAGTTTTAAAATGTGTTTATCTGCTTATATTAAACATTAAATTATTGCCCAATTTCCACTGTATAGTGCCATTTACAGGAAAATATTACCATCCAAAGCATTTTGATTTCATCACACTTAATTGAAATGCTAAATTGATTGAGGGGCATATTTTTCTAGAAAGTGAAAATTTACTATCTCGCATACTTTACTCTTAAGTTTCAGAAAATCAAAGTCAGAGCACTTACACAGTAATGTCAGTCACCGGTACTTTCTACATATCTTGCATTCTTGTCAGTTATTAAATCAGTGTGCTTCATTTTCCCAGTGCAGACTTATGCTTCTGCTGGAGTGATGTGAACAGTTGAAGCAACTGCTTGAATTTTGTCTGAATTTCTCAAATAATCCAAGCAGAAATAGAAAGATTGCTTGAAGCAGCATTGTTATTCTTCTCTTCCCAAGTTGAGTCATCCTCAACCCTGTCAATCAAATGTCCTGTTTGTTAGATGGTTCCACTCTTATAACCACCATTGCTCAAAATGTCTAGAACTCATGCATTTTCTACTATTATTCTTGGAAACACTCTTAAAAATATATAGGCCTCATTTTAGATAGAAAATATATACAACAGAAATGTATACTGGCATACATTTATATACATAATATTTTATTAATCCTTTCTATATAAGAATGTTTGACCCTTCATACCAACATTATATTATACCTTCATTATATTTTATGTACGATAAAAATTGCTATGAAAATAAATATATTTGTAGCTATACACTAGTGCAAATTTCTAAATAAACCTTGTACTAGTTAAATATTGTTGGTTGTTTCAAAGTAGTTACTTTTAAAGGGTGAACACTTACACAGAAGTGGTACTATTTTGAAAATTTTTTAAAAAATTAAAAACTACTCTGAAAGTCTGATATATTCATTTAATTTTTATTGTTATTTTCTCATAAATTATATACGTGTATTATGATTGTCCCCAAACTACATTAAACATTCTTGAACAACAAAAACAGAAATTTGATGATGGTACATCTCATGTTCTCGAATCCTATCATTCCCTCCAAAATAACTAATTATCTTAAGTTTTATTGTCAGAATTGTCCTTACTTTTCATAATTTTTATCATTTAGTGTTCATCCTTAGATGTTAAGATTTAGTTTTGCCCATTGAAACACTGACATATAATTTAAGTTCCTTTAAACTATGGGTCGTTCTCTATCCCTTTGTTTTCCTTAGACTTTTGTTCAATCATTAATCCATTTAGCCTTTAGAACATTCCATACTTTGGTACCGGAGGCTGAATATTTAGTGTGTAGTGTAAAATGCTACCTTGTTGTCTGCATTTCCTGCTATTATTGCCACCCTGCACATTGATAAATGTAATCAGGGACTTCATCAGACTCAAGTGGACGCTTTTGGTAAGGTCATTGGTAGTGGTATGCATATGGCTTAAGTTATTATCACCAGTAGGCGCATCTCATCTCTTTCAAATACTTTTTGGTATTACACTTTGTTTCTGAAAAAGGTACAGAGCTTTAATTTCATTGGAGGCTATGAAATACTGATTTAATGTCATTTTGTTTTCATTTATTGACAAGAATTTCTTATAAACATTCCTTCATCTATTATTTGTTTGGACATTAACTAATAAGTTGGACATTAATTAGTCCTTGATTCTTTTACTCTCTCAAAAGTACCATTTCTTCTAGCAACTGCTTGTGCTTGAAACTTCAGTGAAAACAAAATGGTTTAGCCACCTGGGGGATGATAAACCACGGAAAATGAGGGCTTAGGTAAGTGAAGGCTGAATTAACTACCATGTGCTAAGTGCTGTTGTTTCAGTTCATAAATCTCCTTTTGTCACAAGCTGTTGACTGACCTCCACTGTGTCAGTAATCCCAGGAAAAACCAACAGTAAGGAACCAAACCATCCAATTAAGCCAAAATTACTACTTCAGAGAATTAAAAACAAACAAAATGTTTTTTTAAGCCATGAAGTTCTCAGGCGTTTTTGTGTACCTTAAACAAACACTTGATATAATATAAAATCCTTATGAGTTCATACTGATATTTGAAGTTCAAGTTAGACTATATGATTTTTACTTAACATGCTCTATCATAATCTGGATTTTCCTTATTCAGTATAAACAAAATAGCTTCTGAAAGAAAAAGAGAATGGTAATTTATTCATTTGATATTTTCCCACATCCACAAAACTGTGTCAGAAAATAGACTATTACTACTACTACTTCTAATAATAATAATCAGTATACAAAAATCTCAAACCAAGATTTGCCAGTCAAAATTTCAAAAACATAGAAAACCATACCTGTCCTTCAAAAATTAAAGGGAGATTTTAAAAAAGAGAATATTTCAGAGATACAAGAGCTAAAGAAGACTATCAAAATTGACCCTGCCTTATAAACAATGCTAAAAGGAAATTTCTAAGTTAAAAGGAAAAACTACATAAACAATGCAAGAGCATAAGCAAGCATAAAGCTCACTGGCAAAGGTAAACATACTAACAAAAAAATACCATGTTATTATCACAGAAATAGAAAAAATTCTTTATGTGAAACCACAAAGATCTAAAGCTGCTAAAGAAATCTTGAACAAAAGTCATAAACATAGGGCCGGGAGTTTGGCTCAGTGGCTTAAGCGCTTGCCCTGGTAGGCATGAGGTTGTGAGTTCGAATCCTGGTACCACAAAAAACAAAACAAAAACAAACAAACAAAAAAAAACAAAAAAAAAACTTAAAAAAATCATAAACATGTGGCATCACACAACTTGACTTAAAAATAAGTCACAAAGTTATAGTTTCTAAAATACTACAGTACTGTTATAAAGCAGACACATAGAAAATGGAAAAGAAAGAAATCTAAATATCTAACGACAGGTAAATTTAATAAGTTTGCCTAAAAGATACAACACGGAAAGATAGTCTTTTCAATAAATGGTGTTGGAAAAGCTGAGTATGGACATACCAAAGAATGAAAATTGAGTATTATTTTATATCATATATGAAAGTCAATTCAAAATGAAATAACAGTATGCACATAGACCTAAAACATCAAAACCCTAGAAAAATAAATTAGCAAGAAAAGTTTAATGTTTGCCTGAACAATAGTTTTTTTTAGATATGGCACCAAAATCTCAAACAATATAAGTACAAATAGACAAGCAGATCTATATCAAACTTTAAACTGTCTGCAAAGGGCAGGAAACAATATAATAAAAAACATTCATGGACTGAAATAAAATATTTCCAAATTATGTAGCTATTAAGAGGTTAAGCCCAAAATATACCTACAATGAACCAAAATTCAAAGCAAGCAAAACACCTGACTAGACAATGCTCTAAAGAAAACATAAAGACGGACAACAGGTATATGATAAGGGTTCAATATCATTAATAGTCAGGAAAATGCAAATCAAAATTCTCAAGAAACATTACTTCATACCTTTTTGAATAACTATTATTCAAAAAACAAAAAGTAGCAAGTGTTTGTGAAGAAGAAAACAATGTTTTTGCACTGTTGGTGGAGTATAAATGGGCAGTACTATTGTGGATAACATTGTAAAGTTTCTTCAAAATATTAAAAATAAAAGTACCATATGATCCAGAAATTATTTTGCTCTACATGCACCAAAAGGTAATGATATCACCAACTGGTAGAAGTATCCACACTTCTGTTTTGGAACCTACAATTAAAAAGGAATTATAGTGTTGGAACAGCTAACAATCCTGCCATGATAATAGGGAGATGTGTGTTTTTATTTACACTATGCCTTTTGCAGAATACTTCTTTGAACTAGTGAATGTTCTAATACCTAACTGTTTGCCCTATGACTAAGTCTTCCTTATCCAGGAAATTTCCTTACACTTTGTAATGGTTGATACATTGTGTGCACTTGTGAAATGAGAAGTTTAAAAGCTTAACTAAGTGACTCAGCATGGGACCAGCGTCCTTACTTTGTAAGCATCCTGTGTTTGTGCAAGAAGAGAGCACCGAGATGGTGTGGGTAAATAGCCTGCATACAATATAAGGGAGGAAAAGAGAGGAAAATCTCTCTGCCCTTTTGATCTTGTTGCTTTTGCTGTCTTCTCAAGCTTTAAACTGTTAACTCTGTACTATCCCACTCTGTCTGGGAGCTAGCTGATTACAGACTGAAACCTCCACAAACTGTGAGGTAAAGAAACTTGTCTTTCTTAATTATGGGTGTAGGGAATTTTATCTCAGCAATGAGAGAATAGCAACTGACACATACTTCTTAATGCTTTGGTCTTGTTTATGCTGCTTGATCATCATCTGAGTTCTAAGATCCTGCCTATACATACCCACTGGCATCCTATGAATGCCTGGACTAAGAAAGTCCTTGGTTCTTCTGGTGTAAGACACAAATTCAATCTCCAAAATAGAAAATTAGTTGACAGATCTATTATTTACAGGTCCTGAGAAGTGAGGATATAGTGAGTTGAGAAGACAATCCTCCATTCTTAGATCATATGGAGCATGAAAAAGAGCGAGAAAGAAGATAGCAGATTGTAGCCATGTACTCTGTGTAAATACCTCACTGGTACCTTTAAAGAAAACAGCAGAACAGCAGGGAGCCCACTTAGCTAGAAGAAATACCTCATCTTTCTGATCTCTGGTAACTAAATTGAGTTGTTCTGGTACAGTTTTACTCTTAATGCCTAAAAATCTCATATCTTTACTGAAGTGTGTTCATAATAACCAAGATATGGAAATAATCTAAATATTCATCATTGGATGGAAGTATAAAGAAATTGTGATAGAAACATACATAGCCTGAAATAGTACTTAGCCTTAATATGGAGATACTGTCACTTTCAACAAGGATGAACCTGAAGGATACTGTGCTAAGTAAAATAAGCCAGGAACATTTAAATGAGGAAACTAAATGAAGGCCAATGTATAAAACCAGAAAATATAATGGTAGTTATCAGACTTGAAAAGGTGTATGAACTGTTCAAATCTATAGATATAATGCACAACATAAAGACACTAATCAATATCGTACACTGAAAGTTTGAAAAGAGAATATGTTAGGTGACCTTATCACAAAACTGAAACATAAGCATGTGAGATAATGGTTGTATTAATTTACTTGACTGTACTAATCACTTATTTGTATCTCAAAACATCATGCTATATACCTTAAACATATGCAATAAAGTAGATTATTTGTAAAACATTCATTCCCTATTCTCCTTGTACATTTTACTGTTTTGTTATATATATCATCAGATTTTTTGTCATTACCTACTATATTGTTTCCCATTTAATTTTTATTTAAACAGTTTTTATGATTCTTTCTATTTTTTTAAACATTGTGTCCTCGTGATTAACCTCTTTTATGTGTAAAAAAATACATATTCCTTAGTGCAAGTTTTAAATTAATGTTTTTCTAGTCACTTTTGCTACCTGAAACACATTTTGTAGGGTGTTTTAGGCTAAAGGTAAAATGAGTGTATTTCTAAAGTTTTATGTATATCTATGACTTTTGAAATTGAACGTCAATATCACTGAGTATAACAGTTTGCCTCACATATTCTCTCTTTAACAATTATCCTTTTTACTCTATTTTCATTTGAATAAACCAAAGATTTGGGAAAACTTAGTGAAAATCTAATTTTATTTTCAATATAAGTCACATGCTCCTCTCTCTCTTAAATGTTCAAAAGATGTTTTCTCTTTCTTAATTATGGAAAGTGTGCTGTATTATATCATATACTAGATATAAATTGCTACATATCAAATGAATACAAAATGGAGTTTTGTAAAACTGTTTTAAGTTCACAGATTTTGAAAGCAAGGAATTTGGAAAGATCACACATGGTTCAGCTCTGATGTACACTGAGATATCAGAAGATGGTTAACAGATTTCTGAGAAACCTTTTCCAAATCAATTCTGAGGTTTGACCTTGACATTTCTAGGCCAGTTTTGGCTAGGACTATTGAAATCTTGGCCAGAGAACTTATTTGCCATTTCTACAGAAGGGTCTCAGGGTGGTTGATAATTTACATGTATTTCCAGTGAATAAGTTGGAAGCTACAAGATCTTTTAAGAAACTTCTTCTATTGTCTAGTGAAAACAATACCATGGCTGCCCAAATTCAACTGCAAGGAACACAGTTTCCCAGATTAAAGGCAATGATAGCAAAAATATTGAAAACTACTTGGTCTGATCACTACACATTAGAAATATTCTATTATTTATACACATTCACTTATGAAATTGATCAACACTGTTAACTTATACGACATCAGCCTCAGGTTCAAGATGGAAGATTTATTCTTTTAGATGGCATTGTTGCATTGAAAAATTTCCTGAGATTCCCTACAAAACTGTCTTTCAAAATTGATGAAGAAACAAGGTACTTTCATGACAAAGAATAACTAAAGAAACTTATTACCACCTAACCAGCTCCACAGAATGCTCTGAAGGACATATCAAAGATAAAGAAAACTACAAACACTTGAACACCAATAGAAAGAAGTCACCATACAGGGAAAGAATTAGAAAGAGGAGAAAGATGGAAGAAACAACAGAGAAACAACATGAAAAATAAAAACCAATACATATCAGATATAACCATCAACATAAATGGTCTCAACTCACCAATCAAAAGAAAGAGATTGGTAGAATGACTAAAAAAGCTAGACACAACATTATACATTCAAGAAACACATTTAATCCAAAGAGAAACTCATAAAAAACTGTAAGTCAAAGAATGGAAAACAATTATTCATACCATAGGAACCCAGAAAAAAGCAGGGATAGCTGTTCTATTTGTATGCAAACCTTAAACCAAACCTGATCAAAAGAGATAAAGAAGGTCACTACATACTTATTAAGTGAAAACTCTAAGAAGAAGAGACAACAATCATAAATACTCATGCACCAAACACAGGTTCACCGAAACACATAAAACAAATATTAGCAGACATGAAAAATCAAGTAAACGCTAACACAATTTTAGTGTGGGACCTTATTATGCCACTCTTATAAATAGATAAGGCAACTAGACAAAAAATTCAACAAAGAAATATTAGAAGTAAATTAAGCCTGTAAACCAATGGATTTGGTAGATGTCTACAGCATGTTCATCCCACAGATGCAGAGATGGTTCAACATATGCAAATCAATAAATGTAATACACCACAGTAACAGAATCAAAGACATGAATCACATGATCATCTCAATAAATGCTGAAAAATCTTTTGATAAAGTTCAACATCCATTCATGATGAAAAAACCTCCAGAAAATCGAATAGATCGTCTTTGCCTCAATCTCATAAAAGCCATTCATGACAAACCAACAGCTAACATCATATTAAATGGTCAAAACCTGAAAGGTTTCACTCTTAAATCCAGAAGAATATGAGAATGTCCATTGTCATCACTCCAATTCAATATTGTTCTGGAAAAATTAGCCAGAGAAATTGGACAAGAGAAAAAAATAAAAAGAATATAATAGGAAAGGAAGAAGTTAAATCATCATTTGCAGATGACATGATACTGTATATAGAAGACCCCAAAGCTTCCACCAAAATATTTGTAGATTTAATATCCAAATTCAGTAATGTAGTAGGATACAAAATCAATACTTCAAAATCAATAGCAATCCTGTACACAAGCAACAAACTCACAGAGATAAAAATTATGGAAAGGACACCATTCACAATGACATCTAAATAAATGAAATATGTAGGAATCAATTTAACAAAGGATGCTAAAGATCTCTATAATGAATATTACAGTACTCATAAAAAGGAGATCAAAGAGGATATCAGAAAATGGAAAGATATCTCTGGTTCTTCCATAGGAAGAACCAACATAGTGAAAATTGTTATGCTCTCCAAACTGATATACAGATTTAATGCAATCCCAATCAAAACACCACTAGCATACCTCACAGATCTAGATAAAACATTTCTAAAATTCATTTGGAAGCAGGAGACCTAGAAGCATAAGCAATTCTGGGCAACAAAGATGCATCAAGGTGAATCACAATCTCAGTCCTGAAATTATGCTATATAGCTATTGTGATAAAGTCAGAATGGTACTGGCAAAAAAAAAAAAAAAAGAAAAAAGAAAAGAAAAAAACAGCACACATAAGGATCAGTGAAAAAGAACAGAAGATGCAGATGCAGCTCCAAACACACTCAGTCACCTTACCTTTGACAAAGGTGCCAAAAAGTTACACTAGAAGAACGAGTCTGTTTAATATTGGTGCTGGACAAACTGGCTTTCCACATGCTGAACACTAAAACTAGACCCCTGTCTATCACCAGGCACTAAAGTCAGAATGGATCAAAGATTCAAATATTAAAACAGAAACTCTAAATCAACTGGAAGACATGTTAGGTGGAAATCTTGAAGACACAGGTGTAGGCAGAGACTTCATGATCAAAACCAGACTGTAAGGGAAATATTACAAAGAATCAACAAATGGGATCTCACCTTATTAAAAAGATTTTGCATGACAAATGAAATCACCAACAGAGTTAAAAGACAACACACAGAGAGTCGGGTGAGGTGGCACACGCCTTTGATCCCAGCACTCAGGAGGCCTAGGTAGGTGGAGCATTGTGAGTTTGAGGCTGGCTTGGGCTACAATGTGAGCAAGGCCGGCCTGAGCTATGTAGTGCAACGCTGCCTCAAAAAGCTAGGGCCGGGAGTTTGGCTCAGTGGCTTAAGTGCCTGTCTGGCAGGTGTGAGGCTGTGAGTTCGATTCCCAGTGCTGCAAAAAATAAATAAACAAAAAATGAAAGACAACCAACAGAATGGGAAAAATTTATAGCCAGTTGTCCCTCTAGCAAATGACTTATACTTAGAACATAAAAAGAATTGAAAAACAATCAGGTACCTCAATTTCAAAGATCCAGTCCAAAAATGGGCATCTGAGATGAATACACACTTCTCAGGTGAAGAAATACAAATGGAAAATAGATATATGAAAAAAAGTTGAACACCATCTCTCATTCAATAGATGCAAATTAAAACAACCCTGAGAGTCCATGTCACCTCAGAAAGAATGGCTATTATCAAAAAATTAACCAGACAACAAATGCTGGCAGGGCTGTGGAGAAAAAGGAGCCCTTTTCTACTGTTGGTGGGAGTGTTGACTGGTATAACCACTGTGGAAATCAGTGTGGAGATTCCTAAAAAACTAGGATCAGAGGTCCCATTTGATCCAGCTATTCCCTTTCTTGGTATCTTCCTGGGGGAATTAATAACACTGATATATGTGAACCCATGTTTATGGCAGCACAATTTGTAATAGCTAATTCTTGGAAACAACCCAAATGCTCCTTGTCTGAAGAATAAGTAAAAAAGATGTGATTTTTTTAATATTATGGAGTACCACTCAGCAATAAAGAACATTAAACTGGAGACTTTTATAGGTAAATGGATGCACTTGAGAACACACTCATTAGTGAAACAAATCAGACCCAAATGTGTAAACATCATATTGTCTCACTAGTGTGAGAAACTGAATGAGTAAATAGGATCTAGAATGTACAATAGATATTGTGAAGAAACTGTTCAAAAGTAAAGACAACCTGTGCTGGGGGAAATAAGAAAAGAAGAAAGAGAAAAAGAGAAAAAACATATTTATATAGATAGTTAAGATAGTTATACGGCTAGTTTGTCTTCGTTCATGGAAAATATTTGGGCCAATATTGTCTGGACAAGGTACCATGGTTATATCTTGTACTATGAATAATTACTATGAAACCAACAATATGCAATGTATCAGCTGTTGTAACTCTCCTACTAACCTGTTTTGAAACTCTGCTTTAGTGTTATTTTTTTCTCTTTAAAAATAAAATTACTAAAAAAACCTTGAATAGATTTTTTATTATGACATTAATTCAATACTAAAAGTAATTACTGCGTTTTTAGGAATGCAGTGTGCTTCTGTAAATCTGACTTCTTACGCTGAAGTGTACTTTATATCATAGATTTTACAGACACTAGATTGTTTGTATTAGTCATCTTTCTCTGTCTCAAAATAATGTGTAATACTACAAACTTGGTATTATATTTCAGCAAAATTTAAACAATTTAGATATCCTCGATTTTCATTTATTTGTAATATTTAAAGCTCCAAGTTGCAATTCTGAATTCTTCTCAAAACCTTTTGCACACACCAACATACATGTACAAATGCATATACAAATATGAAGCAGATTTGTTAGGCAATGATTGCTAAATGATTTGAGTCTGAGGAGACAAAACATACTCAAACATAAATTACATGAAAGAGAGAGAACACATTCATACACAAGACATATGAGGTAGATTTATTACTTACAGATAGGTACAAAGTGTCAACAGAAACCAAAGATTCATTACGATCTGGTCTCCCAAAGTTCAGAGAGCTGCCTAAGGAAGATGAACTTTTGATTGTATGTGGTCTACTTGTACCATAGATAAGAGTCCCTGAAAATCAACCTGCCATTGGTTTTATATCCTGGCGTCACATGACATATGAGCTAGAACATTGAAGCACATCCTGTTTCGAAGGACAGACTGAAAAAGCTGGACTGTTTTAGACAGCTCAGTCTTATCACAGTATGATGAATGTCCAGCACATTTTATAGTTGTTCCTGAGAACTACAAGTAACAAACGGGAGAATTGGGCTGGTCCAAGGCCACCAAGTGAACTAACTTGCAATATACACATTAATATACACATACAGATAGGCAGGGGTACAGTTTATATTGAATAATAAGTTTAAAAGTTTTGTTGTAGTTAAGGTTTTGGAAATGTGGCTATTACTTAGATCCAGAGTCTGTCTAAACTATAACTCAGCTATATGTCATTAAGACAACAGTAAGTAGTATGATCTGCTACTGTCACATTAGAAATTGCATACAAATGTGAAATCCTTGAAACAATAGTAGTGATTTGATATATATTTTATGTTTGTAAGTTTTGATGCTAGAAACAATGCGCATAAAAAGCATAAAAAGAGTTTTACAGAAATTTAGGTTTTGGATTTTGAATACATTTTGAAGGACTTTCATAAGTGTTATAATTTTCTGAAATGTTTGTCAATATTTTATAAGGTATAGTTTCTTCTATTAGAATAGCGATTATTCTTAGAACTCTTACTTAGGTTTTGCTTTGGGATTGCCTGGAGAGGAGAGAAACAGAGAGCAAGGAAGAAAGAGATTGATTATGGGTGATTGTTCCTTGTCATTGTTCCTCTGTACGTTCCAAAAGGGAAATCATAGTGACACAATAGCTCAGAGATCTTAAGACTCTTAATTAATCTAATAAATGTCTTCCAGTCACTTCACCTCCAAAGACATGAGCAACCTCATCCACCAAATCTGTTTACTCAGTCTTCTGAATTAAGACTACAAAATCACTGATCTCTGTTTGAATCAATCATCCCAGGAAACTCAGTGCTCCCAGAAGTGTTACATCCTCTGGACCTGTGTCCTTTCTCCAGAGCACTGCAAACCTTCTAGTGTTCCACTCTTTAACCCTAACCCTCAGACTCACAGATCTTTTGCTAAATCCCCAAGTCTGCAATTTAAACTTGAAAAGTTTGTTATTTTGCTTCATGGAAAACTGGGTCTTCTTTTAATACGTGGTTCTTCTCTAAGGCTTCAAGTATTGGCTGCTTGGTCTCCAAAACTGTGAGAATAGCTAGGAGACCTCCAGGCAGACGAGATCTTCCCTTTGCATCTCATTTTCATTGCAGATGATTATTTTTCTCTCTTAAAGCTGCTTCTTTGTAATGTAATATTTTATATACTTAACTCAGGGCTTTTTCACTAAAACACCTTTCATTACATTTATTTTTGACCCAGTCTCACTAACTGAACTAGGCTGAATTCTAACTTGCCATCCTCCTGGCTCTGCCTTCCAAAGTAACGGGTTTACAGGTATGTGCCACCTCGCCCAGCACCACTTTACTTCCACCATGTTTCAAACACCTTGCTTTTGAATAACTTATCTGAAACTCTCCTCAAGCACTGACATCTATGGTCATGTATTAGATATTAGACCATTTTGTCACCAATAGTGACAGTCCTCTCAGTGCTTCTCCATTCTCTTTTCCATCTTTCCAATTATTCCCTCAGATTCTTTGGCTCGCCTTCTCCCTCACAGGCCTTATGCAACTTCAAACCTTGTCAAATTCAAATATCTTCCTCTTGGCAACAGTTCCCAAGCCACCAGGCACACACAGTGATACTGCCTCACATTATCTTCAATTTATTAAATTCATCACTGTCGATTTGAAGGAGGTATCAGCACCATGCCTCAAGTCTACCATGTCCCTAGCCCTCATGTGCCTAGCCAGTCACTCTCAAACTCATTTTGCTCTTGCTTCCCTATGTAAATAAGCTAAGTTTCCTTTCATTTTCTCAAAATTAACTAACATGTTTGCACTTCATACCACCAAAAAAAAAAAAAAAAAAAAAAAAAGAAGCACTCCAATGGCTTTGCTTTTTGTATTGTTTAAGGAAGAAATAAGAAGAGAAATTCTACTGTTTTCCCACAAGCCCACAACCTATAGAAATCGCCACTTCTTGTAAAAGTCTATGCTCCTGTCTATGGTAACAAATGGATCACATCCCCTCTGCAGTTGATGTCATCAGTTATGAAGTTGTTTCTTTCCCAATGTAAATAATTTTCTGTTGTTTTAGTTCCATCACAATACAAAAAAATGTATCATAATTCAAGTTTTCAAATACAAGTTCTGTTTCGCTACATATTTAGGCTGTTATCTCCATTTCATTTATCAGCTCTACTCATAGCAGTGTCACTCTTTAGTCACCTATACCCACTTCACCTCATGATTCCCTTTTTCATTTTCAAATGATTACCCTACTTCCTATGATTTATCTTTTATTGTTGTAGTTTTTTAGGTTCTCATATAAGGGAAACCATGTGATATTTGAGCTCGTGTGGCTGATTTATTTCATTTCACATTATGATTTCAACATGCATTCGTTTTCCTACAAATGACTCAAATTTATCCATCTTTATGACAGAGTAGTATTCTATTGTGCATAAATACCAAAGTGTTTTACCCTTTCATTTTGCCAGTTGTGAAAATGTTGACCTGTTGTCCCATCTACTTGGGATGCTGTGGCAGGAGGATTGACTGAATAAGGGAGTTTAAGGACAACAGGGGAACATAGCAAGGCCCTTTACTAAAAAAATAATACACTTAGTTCAGAGTTCTTTATTCCATCACATAAGTGGCTGCCAAAATTTCCTCATTCCTGAGTCTTTGTGGATTTATTAGACTGCTGCTATGGTCAAAAAAATCTCCAGGCAAAAATATGCTTTTTTTAAAATCTCTCTTTCTCTCATATACCACATTCAAACATAGAACCTAACCCTATCTCTTCAATACAACTCACTTTTATATAATTATCTTAAACCTATGCTATCTAAATTGCTTTCTGATATATATCCTTCTTTTATTTTTACTCTATTCTGTTTTTTTCCCCTGTGGGCTGAAGGAATGAGCATTTTAAAAATTAACATATCATCATATTTATTCAAAATATATTCTGAATATGTAGTTAATAAAGAAACAAATGAAAAGTCCATGAAATATAAAGGAGAGTAGAAGAGAAAAACATGACAGGCAAAAAGGAAAATTATGTTCTTAATTTCTTCAGTAATTCAGGTACATGAGAAGACAATGGGAAGAGTATAT
This sequence comes from Dasyprocta punctata, assembly GCA_004363535.1. NCBI lineage: Eukaryota > Metazoa > Chordata > Mammalia > Rodentia > Dasyproctidae > Dasyprocta > Dasyprocta punctata. The sequence continues at coordinate 58,392 of RJWM01004192.1, forward strand.
TATGGTGGGATCATATTAATGCAATTACATAACATTGAATACCTTTATGCTTTCTTCACTAATTTTGTGATCTTTGGTGAACTGATTTTCTTTGAGCTTATAGTTTTTATAATGTGGTAAGTAGAATTCTAAAATGGTTCTCATGATTCTCTTGCCCTTATGTGCCTTAATTTCTCCTACTCGAACACTAATCTCTCTATTTCTATGAAGGGACTTTTGCAGATGTAATTAAGATTTCAAATCAGCTTTCTTTAAAAATAAGAAGATAAGATGATGGGCCTAACCAAATTAGGTAGTTCTTAGAATGGATAGGATCATCCTAATGATGGTAGTAGAAAAGATTTGTAGAGAAAATTCTTGTTGGCACCTTAGAATTTTCATCTGTAAAATACAATGATTAAATTATTGACTTAGAAGCCAGTAGCATGTGCAATATCATTTGAATTTGATGCTGAAATGAACAAAAATTTTGGATTTTGTTTTCATGAATCTATCTTTCCTTTTATTCAAGGTTCTTTACAGCAGATATTCCTTTAACACATTGTTGAACAGAATATAAATTTATCTCTCTTTTATACAAATTGATGAATATTTGTTTTTCTGTGGGCTTTGAAAATTGATCACTTTATCCCCAGGTTTTATATCTGGTCTAATATAGCCTGTATTTATACACCATCAATTTGGAACATCCTACTTTCATTCTAAAACTCCTCTTTTTTTTAAACCCATGGATATTTTTCTTATAGTACAAATATATATTTTAATGAAAGACAGTCTTCTTTTACCCATCCTATCATTCCAATAGAACAAGAAATCATTATATAATTTTGGCTAAAAGAAGTACAATTAAACAAGAAAAATTTAAAAGTTTCCAATTTATTGCATGAATGTTCTTAGGAAAATTATTTGATCATCCTAAAGTTTGGTAGCCTCATTGGTGACAATGGAATTCTGCTTGTTTGTTTTTTTCATTAAAATTATAGGAAGTCCAAGTAAGGATGTTTTGTTCTGCTGTTGAGGACATAGGCAGGTAAAACTCAACTGACCATCTGACAGAGACTGAAACAGATACTGGACATTTTATTTTTAGACAATTGAAATGCAGACAGGACATGGAGAAAAATACATTTATTAATTATTTGAGTATGATCAGTTCATTGACAACTGCTAAGTATAAAAGAACACATCCACATTTGTTTACCAAACTCAGGTAGAAACTGATGACAACTTATTTGATCTTATGGTACTTTTCACAACTTTAAGATGCTATACAATATAGATATCTTCTCCCATATCTATTGGACAAAAGTGTTATTCATGAGTATTGTTTTGGAGTCTTCACTCTAAGCTCATAGGTATCAGTTATTGAACATTCAAGAGTTTTGTGAACCAGTTATCACATTGCTAGTAACACGAAATCAACTATACTGAAAATATCTGTACCACAGAAATTTCAAACATTACAAATCATGGCATCAGTTTATTATTTTACAAGGTATTTGTCAACTAACATTAAACTTCTCTGTCATGTAATTATATTCCATTTGAGTTTTACTATCATAAAGTGTCTTTTCTTATAAATAAAGCTATGTATACAATTGTGAAGAAGAAGGTTTTTACATCAAACGGTAGCAACCTGAGAAAAGCCTGAAAATATTGTATATACTGAAAATCTTAGCATTACTAAAGATCTCTTATCATAAAATAACGCAATGATTTGGCTGAATTTGTTATTTCTCTCACAAGTAAGAAAGTCTCATTTTAAAGTCATTGTGTCTTTAAAAGAGCTGCTAAACTTCTCCAATTGAATTTGTAGTCCCCCCAAAAGAGATCAAACATGAGTATGAAGATGATTCATATTATTACGTAAAACAAAATCGAAATACGTGGCAAATACAATTTCCTGAAACATTGCTTCAGAGGAAACCACTCATACCCTTATTCTCCTTACACATTACACTTACACTCTCCCTTCAATAGTTTATTTTTTAGAAGTATTTTGCTTTCCTTTTATAAACTTAGTTAAAATATCCAGTACATCCTGCTATCTGATTTCCATCACACTAAAACTATGTTTGACTAATGACTACTTGTATAACTTCTTGTTTTACACTATCCTTCCTAATCCTAAATCACTCTCAAAGCCAGTAATAGGTTCTGATATGTCATGTCACTCAGCATAAAGCTCCTCATGTATTTTTGATATCACTCAGACTCTGGCAAGATAACTCTCAACATAGATTGTTCTGTGAACTTTCTAAGGAAATAAGTTTTGCAGAATATAGTTATTTTTTGAGGAAATCTTTTTAACCCATGCTCACTTGCAATGAATCACAACATCCCTGACTTCTAACAACATGATTATTTAACAATGGCTGCCTAAAACCTCATTTAAACCACAACTCTCCTCTTTGTATAATTTAGTTTCACCATGAGTTTTAAATTTCTTTATTTTGGACAAAGAATGCTCACTTAGAATTGTGCCAACTCTAATATACTTTGAAATTGTCCAATAATCCAATAAATATTTTTATTGTGACTTGGTAGTAAATTTAAAATTCCGGAAGGAGCTTTTCTCTTGAAAATATATTTCATATCTAATATATATTCTAATAATATCTAATATATACTGTCAGCACTTAGTAGGTACTGAATATGTGTTAAAAGATTCAGCTGGGTGTGGTGGTTCATGCCAAAAATCCCAGCACTTAGGAAGCCGAGGAAGGAGGATGACAGCTAGTTGAAAGCTAGCCTAGGATACAGTGTGTTCAAAGCCAATCTGAATTACACAGAGACTCTGTCTCAAAAAATTAAAAAGAAAAAAATTCTTAGTTTTCAAGTGTGCATAAAGCCTAGAAGGCATCATATGTAAGCAGAAGTTACATTAGTTTATAGCTATTAAAATGCAATATTGCAACGTGGCTTTGCAAATTTAAGAATTCACAATGCTTTCAAAAGAGTAAATGATTTCATGACAATAAGCTGTTCTAAATATATTCAATGAAAACGTCATATATAGAGTTAAAAGACTGTTCAAATTGCTCAATAATATCTTTTCCTAGTCTGGTCTTATAATTTCATCTTGCCTTGGTACCTGGAACTGTTGAAGCTTACAGAGGTTCAAGAAATTTGACCAGTGCTCTCTGTAATAGGAAACATTGCAATTTTTAGAAAGTCTGAACATCAGAATTGAGTTTATCAACTGATGAAACTAAGGACTATATTTAATAGAATATAGAACCAGAGAGATCTGACAACTAAAACAAGAACTTGGGGTAAGTATTTCAGTATTCAAAAAAAAAATGTGTTAAATACCAACTAGGACAATTGATCCATAAGAAATCATAATGATAAGAGAATTAAACGTGAATAATCTAGCAGAAAGAATACTAGATTTAGGCAGAGGAAACAAGAGTACAAACTCAAAGAAATGGTTGAAATAGGAAGACTTCTTTCCTGAATAGCTTGTAGGGTCTCAAATAAGGAGTTTAAAATAGAATTAAATGACTTATCTGGGAAAGAAATTGAAAAGGAGACAGAAAATCAAGAATGAGAGCTACATGTTTTTGCATGATTTGCAAATGTGGTGAAACTACAGAAAATTTGCTTTATAAAGTGAGTAATATATATACCTCTGGGTTTTGTATATATTAAATTCATTTTCTCTACCTCCCCCTTACCTATTCTCAAATTCCATGGTTTACTCAGCAAAAGATACACTATGAACACGTTGGTCTTAAGTATTAACATGAAAGCATTTAACATTTTAACATGCACACATGTGTGTATCTAATAAATGCATAACTAACAAAATTGTTAGTTCTTCTGATTAAAATTTGCTTCAGATATCAACAAATTTAGAAGCTCACTTTAGGCTTCATGAGAAAATCAGTTTTGTAGGCAATTTCAAATATTAAGCACTATAATAGAGTTGTTTGAATGAATGTACTCAAGTTTAAATGTTCTGCTAATTAAACATTCATGAGAAAGAATATTGCAAAGCTCCAACTGTCTTATCTGTTTATTTTTCATTACACACACCTTAGCTTCTCAACATACATTTATTGGTGATTTCAACATAGATGTTCAAAAACAAGAGTAATTCTCAAATTATAAAGAATACATGTTTATAATAATTAGATATTTTTTTTTTTTGAAACAGGGTCTCACTATGCAGTTCAAGCTGGCCTTAAACTCACATTGTGTCTCAGACTGGTCTTGAACTTGCCATATCTTCCTGCCTCAGCCCCCCGACTGCTGGGATTACAGGCATACACCACCACATCTGGCTTTAATAATTAGATTTTTAAATAATTTGAATTGTTCCTTTTAATTTATAAAGTTAAAAAATGTAGAGAAAATAAGTTAGCTATGTATATTAAAACAAGGATGATCTGTGAAAACATAGCATTATTAAAATATGTTTCAATATAAAACATCTTTATTTCCAACGGAATTTTTTAATTTTTTAAAACTTAAATTTAGATTTAAATTATTATTGTAATTTAGATGTATGTGTCACACTAAAGCCTCATGGGCTGACAGGTGGAGCATTAGAAAAGAAATTGGATTATTAGGAAACTATGTCTAATATGCAGTTAGAAGGTGAGGTGTGATACAAATAGGCAGGTCAATGGGATGTGGCCTTGAAGGGTATGTCTCCTTTCAAGGGTCTTCCCTTTACCCTCCCTTTGTCTGCTCACTGTCATGCCATGAGCAACTCTCCTCTGACACGCATTTCGGCCATGCTATCCTGCCTTGAAGTCAACTGATTTTTGATTACAGTCCAATGAAATAAACCTTTCCTCCTGTAAGTCGTGGGTGTTAGTGGGTAACATGTTTTAGGAATGAGAAAAATGACTAATACAGATTTTCTAAGAGAGAAGTGGAATTGTTGCTCTGATGCTACCTAATCATGTGATTCAGAAGCCTCTGGAATTGATTTCTTGGAGGAATTAGGAAAAGATTGGAGATTCCAGCTACAAACGTCCTAAAATTCTGCAAGCCAAATTTGATGCTAGATACTGGTCAGATGTCAGAAGACTAGAATTCTGGTAAAAAGGGAGTTGGTAAAGAGCAGGCTCAAGAGGTTTCAGTTGAGAAGCAGAACTCCACTGGAAGTTGGACTTCAGACATGTGGGCTATGTTCTGTTAAAAAAAAAAAATTATGTACATTTTTTGTCCATGCCCTGAGATTTTCAGGAGCTGGAATTAAAAGTGGTACACTAATTAACCTCACAGATGAAATTTCAAGGCAAACATGAATTTTGTTGGGGCCTTTTAGTTAGCTCTCCACCGAGTCAAGAGAAAGCAGCACAGTTGAAAGATTTTTTAAAATTTGAGTTTCACCAGAAATGAAGCTTAGAAAAAGTTGAGATTTGAGCAGAGGAGAGCTTTATTCTTCAAAAAATTAAAAAGTAGACAAGTACTTTGCATCAGAATAATGGGATAAATAACTTAAGGTTATGTCAAGTAAGGCCCCACCTTCGAAATTTCAAAATTGCACAAGAGAAAGATTGCTCTCAGAAAACAACCACAGGACACAGTGCTCTACAGTGGCCCCCAGGGAATTTGCTCTTCAGAATTTGATTTACAGTATTCAGTTATCTAGACACTTAGAGGCCTCTGCATCCCTGATTCAAGGCAGCCTACTTACTACTCAAGCTGGCAGCCAAACTTGGTGTTATCTACCTGCTACTGTTTTTTGTTTGTTTGTTTGTTTGTTTGTTTGTTTTGCCATGTAGAATACAAGAGATATCAGGACTTGAAAGCTTCCACTCAGGTTTCAAACGAGTACTTAGGAGGTCATGTCATGTGCTTTGAGAGTTCAGTGTGTAAAGTAGTGATTATGAAGGTGAAAGTTCTTTGGAAACACCAGGAAACTGGAGAAACTAGGAACATGGAATGTCTGAAGAAAACTTCAAGTAAGCAAAGCCAGCCCAAAAGAGAAGACAAGAGAGCTATAACCAGTGGCATGCCATAGAGGGGGTGTCATCCAAGCATCTGGCAGCAGCTTTTGTTAGTTGCAGAATATGGAACTATAGGAATTAATTTGACCTGTTGGGTTTCAGTCTTGTTTTGTTCCATTCATTACCGTCCGTCAGTTTTTCTCTTTGGGAATGGGAATGCTTGTCTTGTGCCATTGTATTCCTGCAGTGTGTAACTTTCGTTTTTTTTTAAAGTTTTACATGAACTCACAGCTAAGAGTTTCCTTAAAGTCTCGGAGGATACTAGGGAATTATACTTTTCAGAAACGCTGGAATTCTCAGTACTTTGGCAACACTTAGAAATGGGATAAATTAATTTTGTATAAAAAGATATACAGAAGTCTTTTGAGAGTAAGGAGTACAAAGTTACTGTTTATATCTAAATGTTCCCCTTAAAGCCTCATGAGCTCATAGGTGGGATTTTGGAAAGGTTATTGGATTATGAGAAAAATACAGTTGTCTTACTGTTTGGAGGTGGAATCTGGTCCGAAGAGGAAGATCAGTGGGGTGCAACCTAGAAGAAAATGTCTCCCTTGCAGGATTCTGCCTTGAAGATTTCTATTTTGCATCTGCCATGCCATTAATAACTGTCATCTGCCATGACATCCTGCCTTGGAATCAGCTGACTATGGACTGAAACATGAGCCAAAATAAACTTTTCCTCTTTAAAGGTCTTGGTGTCAGGTATTGTGTCTCAGCAATAAGGAAAATGACTAAGATACTGATACAGAAAACATAAAAACTGTACATACTGATAGACTACCATGTAATGGAGTGCCTGCTTATACTGTGTAATGCTTAAACTAAACAGATCTACCCTCTAAAACATCTAAATTTCTTTTTAGCTAAAAACATTCAAAATATTTTTTCTAAGTTTTTGAAAAATACTGTACATTATTGTTTTCTATAGTCACCCTAATATACAACAGTCTCTAAAACTTCTTATTTCTAGCTGTAACTTATTGCCCATTGACTGCCTTTGCACATGCTAATTTCTCCTTGCTATTCTCTGTGCCTCCTGGTAACCACCATTGTCTTCTAACTTCTGTCCTGTTAATGTTTTTGGATTTTACCTGTGAGTGAGATCATTTTATACTTGCCTTTCTATGCATGACTTCTTTCACTTGACAGAATGATCTCCAGCTTCATCCATGTTGTTGTAAATGACAAGACTGCACCTTTTCTACAGCCAACTGGTGTTATGTCCTGTATATATACTTTTATCAGTTGATGGATGCTTACATTATTTCTATTTCTTCGCTATTATGAACAGGACTATAATCAAGAAAGTTCAGAAATTTTTCTATATAGATTTCATTTCCTTTGTATAGCCATTAGTGGAATTGCCAGATCAAAAGTCACGTGATTCACCAATCAAGAAAATTATTTTGGCCTATTTTTCTTTTTCATTTCACAGAAAAAGATATTTATTCTCAAAATTAGAAAGATATATGCTTAACACTATTAATATGGATTATGTCATTATTAATACAGATTATATAGCATTGTTTAATCTATAATATCAGTATAGACTTAACATGAAAATTCTTTTATTAATCATACATGAAATCTAAATAGATATTTATAAATAGAACTTTCCATTAATGCAAGTAAATTTAAACATAAAGGCAAATATAAAGTTAATGATAAAGTGGGACATTTTATTTCAATGATACCTACTCACTCCCAGATCATTTTCTTTCAAGAGTGCCATTACAGCCAGATGTGGCAACACATTCCTGTAATTCCAGCACTTGGGAGGCTGAGGCAGGAAGATTGCTATGAGTTCAAGGTCAACCTTGGCTTTGTAGTGAATTGAAAGTCACCCTGAACTATGTAACAAGACCCTGAGTCAAAAAACCAAACCAAACCAAAACAAAACAAAACAAAAAAGACAAAAAAGAGTCCCATCACACATTTCCTAAATGTTGTTTATTTTTCCACTGACCTATTTCACTGAAATCTTTAAGAATGGGGGATACAGACTAGATTAGGCAAAGGTTGACATTATACTTGTTATTCTTGTGAAGCAATTTTAAAAAGATCCCCTTTGAAAATTTTTGAACACATAATCTGAATTGTTTCTGTGACAATGGTGAGAGCAGCATAAACAAATAGGAAAATTACAAATATTCATCCAATAATATCATGAATCATTTTATCCTAAAAATAGTAGAGTGAATGATTTTAGGAAAATCTATTGTGATGCATGTATAGACCTAATGTTTACAATAATAATTATCAGCCTGATTATTGAAAATTGTGAATAGACTAATAAGCCTACATTTTTTAAGCTAACATACCAAAATAATTTTGGATTAAGAATTAAGTTTATCAAATACAGAATTATATATGATAGTAATGAGTTTGTTAACTTATTGAATACAAATAAATTAAAAATTTTACAGAAAAGTAACAAATGGAGCAATACATTTACAGGCAACCAAGTATGTTAAAATATTCCAATATTAAAGATATTAATTTTAATGTGCAAGAGCTACCATAACTTAATATAATTTAAACTGAATCACTTGAATCACGGATTTACCAAAAAAGATGTATTCTTAATTGTGTATTTAAAAAGTGTACTCTTAAGTGTAAGCTTGAATATGTGTTTATCTTTTTTAAATCAGACCTTACCAAGTCTTATTAAATAGAATTGCAAGAATAATTAGTATATCTAGATTATTCTATTTTTTCTTGTTCTCAACATACCCAGACTGGGTAAATTATAAAGGGAAGAGATTTATTTTGGCTTAAGGTTCTATGAGTACAGTATTGAGTGTTCACATCTAGACATGGTTTCTTTTGGGCAAAGTCCCCTTCTTTGCATCCATGCTCTTTCTCTAGGAGGACACATTTCATGTGTTTACCATTCTTTGTTATCTCTCCTCCCATCACTTTCTTTACTCACAAGTTAGAATTTGTTCCAGAGCATTTTCATTTGCAATGAAGAATTTACACAAGTTCCCATCACACACAAACTGTTAGGATGTTTTGTTCTTCATATGAAAAATTTAATTTTGAACATGACTTATTAGACATCAACTTTAATCTCAAATTCTACATATAAGTTTAAATTTATCTTATATCTGATCATATATTCTTGCCAACAAAATGTTATAATTATTTGTGATTTTACTTACGTTTTTAAAGTACATTCATCCCTCAGTTTTTATACAGGATCAGTTCCAAGAACTTCTTTCTGCCCCAATTTTGCCCTGTACTCAATTCCCTTATATTTGTATAATGTATACATTCCTATATAATTTAAACCATTTTGAGATACCTAGTATAATACCTAATGCAATGCAATAGCTATGCAAATAATTGTCACATTTTTTTGTTTAAAGTCATAGCAACAAGAACAATTGGTATACAGATGCAATTTAAAACAATTTTTGATACACTGTTGGTTGACTCTATGGATACACAATCAGGCATTAAAATAGATATCTGTCAATTTTTTCAAGTTAAGAAAGACAAAAAGAAAAATTATAGTGTTCTAATAGAAATTAGTGAATATAATGAATCTCCACCATTTGCAAACTGCAGGGAGAGAGAACAAGAATATACCAAGAAGCAAGCCCTCCCTATAAACCAGCACATGCTCTAGCTGCCACCAGCCAGGGGACAGCCAGACTCAAGCCTTTCCCTGTAAGTCAGCTCCATTTGTGTATTGCAGGGGGAGTGAACAAGGATTAATTAGGAAGCAAGGCCTCCCTGCAAACCAGCACCATGCATGGGCCACTGCCAGAGGGAGAACAGCCAGACTCAAGTTTTTCCCCATGAATCAGCACCATTCATGTACTGTGGAGGGAGAGAACAAGAACTCACCAGGAAACAAGCCCTGCCTGCAAACCAGCACCATATGCAAGCTATCACTGGCAAGGGAACAGGCAGACCCCAGCCCCTTCTGGCATTTGGGCTGGCAAACAAAAAGAATCAATCTCCCCAACCCCCGTAAGTGACTGGCTGATCCGGAGAAACAAGACTGCAATAGTAGCTATTGAGGTGAAATTCAATTTGATGCTTGTGCTATTTTGTTGTTTCACTGACCTTGTAGGTCTAGGGCCAGTGGTCTGAACATCTTTTCAGAGGATAGCGGTATGCAGTGTGGCATCTAGGGGGGTTCTTCTTCTGAGGGTAGTAGCCACTGTTGATTCCCTATTGTCTTGTTTTGAAGTCCTGTACTGATTTCATGGTTTTGTTGGGCTGGGTGTTGTTCGGTTTTGTTTTGTTTTGTTTGATTTTGTTATATCCGATGGCATGAACAGCTATTTCAAAGATAGCAAGATGCATTATGGTAGCCATTTTGGATTTACTATTGTCTTGTTTTGAAGTCCTTTAGTGCATTCATTGTTTTGTTTTTATTGGTTCTATTCTGTTCTGCTTTGTTTGATTTTTACTATGTCTGAAGGTATCTGCAGCTATTTTGAAGACTACAAGAGGAATTAACTATTGTTAACTATTTTTGATTTCATATTGTTTTGAAGTCCTGCTTAACTTACAATGGTTTATTTTGATTGGTTTTATTCTTTTGTATTTTCCTTGGTTTTATCCTCTTAAAAATAAAACTTTAAAAAAAGAAGAAATTAGTGAATATAGCAAAAATAGTTTCAAATTCTGTGAAGCCAAAACTTGTAAAACTCACCAATATGGGTGTCTTAGTTACTTTTCCCTCATTGCCGAGACAGAATACCTGATGCCCAAAATTAGGGAAGGAAAGGTTTATTCTTACAGTTTCTCAGGAGTTTCAGTCCATACTTAAGTTGGCTCCAAGATAGTGTGGCATGGCGGGCCTGCCGTTCATGGCAGCTGCAAGCAGCAAAGGATGCTGGCAAGAGAGAGGAAGGAAGCGGAAGACCTGCCTTCCCTTACACTGTATCTCAGCTCCACCCCTGGGTGTGTGCCAATCCCAGAGTTAGACAACAAACCAATAACAAACCAATAACTCAGCCCCATCAAAATTATATGAGGACTTGGGGGTACATAGTATACCCAATACATTGGGAATACTTAAAGTATTCTTAGAACGAGAGCACAGATAATAGAAATAAGAAAAAAGAAGTATCAAGACTGAGATAAATGGAAACTGTTAATAAAAGTGTTAAAAATCAACCGAACACAAATACTACTGTAATTTTAAGAAATAGAGAATTATGATTTACTTTAAAAAAGATATAAGTGTTTGTTTCCAAAAATAAAATATTTTTAAAAATAGATGATTACATGTCTTTGAATATCAAATAATTTACTAGTATCTACATGTAAGCATAATATCAGGGACAAAAAGTTTATGGGATCTGATGCATAAAAATAGAAATTACAATCTAAAGTTGACACTCAATAAATAAAGTACTTTATATAGTGACATTTAAAATACATTACTTGTATACATATTTGTATTTATTTTGAAAATTCTCAAGTGTATGCACTATTTATGCAAATTGACATCTAATAAGATACAAAGTTCTCCTTTGTCTCCTACTGATTCAAACTAATATATCCAGCATACTTTAAATTGTATTTATTTAGATCTTTAAAATGCTTTTGCATTGTGCTGTATTCTTAATATTTGTATGCATTTAATTAATTTTTATAATTATTTTAGTATACAGTTCGTTTTGCACTTTGGATGCTTTAATATTTGGACAAACATATGAAGGTGAAACAGAATAGTATGTGGTTGAAAATTCAAAACATGCTGGATATAATGAATAAAATATTATATCCTCCATTCTCTAAGAATAGTCTTCAAGAAAAACCACACTTTCAAAACAAAGACATATTAAGGCAAGAGCATAAGTTGTTCAACTCTTGCATTTATTTTTTTTCTGTATTTATTTTCATCACATAAAATAGGGTTTGGTTTTGTGAAATCTAATCTCTGATGAACTAAGGAAAAATATTTAGTTGAATTATTTACATCCTTATTCGATCAACCTTACTCAGTCAGCCTCTCTGTCTCTGTGTCTCTCTCTACCCCATGTCTTTCTCTGAACTTCTCTCCCTCTCTCTCTTCTTCCTTTGTCATCTTTTTGACACATCATATTTTCATATATTCTATCAAATGCAGTGCTAATTTTGAGAAACTGAGAACTGAATCTCTTAAATGACAAGCTTACAGGTCATACAGCTGACTCTTGGCAGAAAAGTGTCCAGGACGGGGATCTAGACTTCACAGTTTGATGCAAGGCAACCCCTTAATTTCTATGTATAAAGTGATTTCTCAGTAGTTTTAAAATTATGAACAGATGTTAAGTGAGCAATGAACTATGAAATTGTATAAACATGAATAAAGTTTAGAGGGGTAATCAAATAAAACTCATAATGAAATGCATTTAGCACATGCTTAATGGTATGCTCAATCCATATCCTACCACAAGGTATTTGGGTATAAATAGCAAGCAGTAATCATAAAAAGACTGCAATTAGTCTTTAAATGAATGAGTGCATTGTTTTAGCTTCTTAATTTTTAAAGTCCTAGGTCATTAGCTATTCTTGATTATAGTTTACCTTTAAGTGTGTGCAAACTATCATAAACACACACACACACACAAACACACACACACTTAACGGGAACATTTAGAAGTTACATTATACATAATTGAATAAAACTATCTACTCAAAATAATCATGGTGTTGGGAAAGGACTGAGAAAATTCAGGACCATAAATTAAATCTTATAGGTATTAACAACTGTTTACAGTTGAAATCTTAAAAAAAAAAGACAATTTAGTGTATTGGTAATGAATTTTTTTATTCAGTTATGCATTGAATAATATAAATTTCCCTCTGAATCCTATATAGGTGCATGATTAAATTTTGATAAATTATTTTCTTATTTTTATTTATTTAACATTCTTAAAGTTTTTCTGTTCAGATGTTTTATTTGGACTACAATATTATAAATGTGTTCTTTTATGTCCCAATATATTATAATTCTGCCTTCTGCTTCTGATTCTTTGCTAAATTTCATTGTAATCTGTCAGTATATATTGTCCACTTTGTTTCATTAAATTTCTTAGTGTCTGTTAAAAAAAACTGTTTACAGCAGTGAATATTTTCATCAAAAAATAGTACAAAACATTCCTAAATTTAAAGAAAATGTTGGTTGATGATGCTTTAAGTAACAGAGTTTTGTTAATACTTCTCATCCTTTGATTGCCTTTAAGTTTCGAACTTTGGGAAAACAGAAAACAGGTTTTAATAAAGCATAGTTTAAAATTTGTTTCTCATTTGTTTTGCTAGTTTTCATATCACACAAAATAACTCTGTTTTGTTGGAAGAAACACTTCATGCAGTGTGCCGCAATTTGACTAATTTTTCAGCTTTTACCCAAGTTCTATAGTCTAAGAAAAAAGTTCATCTTAAATTAATATAGAATGGCAAAACATTTTCATAGTACAATTGACAACTCACTCATGGATTTCACTGAGGGAAAAATGATTATCTTGGGACCTTTTCACTCCGATAATCAGAAATGTTAAAACGGAGAGGAAAAATTGGGGGGATTGAGAATGAGCATTCCAGCAAAATTATTTGAATTTATAAAATGTCCTTTGACATTGCTTTTCATTTGTAAACTACTAATGGATCATGAAATCAATGTAATGGATCATACACAGCATTTAAATAGTAACTAGAAAGGAATAAACATTATAGAAAGTACTAGTACATGATTTATGGTAAAAGTATTATTTGATGAATTTTGTACTTCAGTTCTATGTGCACTTACATATTCCAGCTCACTGGTATGGACTGAACGCTTGCATGAACCAAAATTCAGATGTTAAAGCCCTATTTTTAATGTGATAACATATTTAGTTGGAGCCTATCGAAAAGAAGTTTAGATGAGGTGATGAAGGTGGAGCCAATATGATGAAATTAATGCAACTGTAAAAGGAAAAAGGAGACAGTGACATCCCTTTGATTGTAGGTACAAAGGCCAGATGACAATATAACAAGGAATGAGGCTCTCACCAAGAATCTGACCATGCTGGCTAGTGCCCTATCTCTGATATCCAGCTTCTAGAAGCCTTAGAAATTAATGTTTGGTGTTTCAGTTTCTCATCTATGGTTATGTGTTATATTAGTTTGACTAACTAATATATTGGAAAAATTCAAGTCTCACTTAAGTCAAAGAAAAATAAACAAAAATCTTTGTGCCTCAAAATATTGTCAAATTTTGAAAATGAGTTCCCTGACACCCTGTGTCCCACTCACACTCTCTGACAGTGTGAACTGAAAGGAATATAACATCCATGACACTGTGGCCAGTCAGTCCTTTAGGTAGTAGAGTCATACTGGCTCACCAAATATTTTCTTTTTAGATTTACTTTACCCTCACTATGTATAAGTCCTCCTTACCTTAAATGATTTTTATTTTTATATTCTGTCATATACACAAACAATATCACTCTCAAGCTCACTGGATATTCAGCGAACCATGTTCTAATATATGGAAGAGTATTCCATAATATATTACATACAAATGATAAATTGCTCAAAGTTTTTTACAGCTCTCTTTCTTTCTGTCTGTCTGGCTGTCTTTCTTTTTCTTTTTCCTTATACTTATTTAAAATTGGTACAACTTTTTTCAGAAATCTAGTATCTATAACGATGGTCACCTGCATTCTCCACTTGTTTACCTCATTTTCATCTGTTTTAAAAGTTATTTTTGGTATTTTAATCTATATCTTCATCAACTTCACTCACACTTTATACAAGCACAGAAACAACAGATAAGCTTTGGAAAATCATTGTTATCAACAAGCTTCAGGATCATCACCCGAGTCACTTTTTAAATCATAGGTAAATGGGCACAACAGTACCATTCCCCCTGGTTTCTCCCTAAGAGTTTCAAATATGCTGTCTGACACATTCTTCAAAGAAAATCTTGAGTCAAGAAGAGTTTATTGAATAATTATTTATTAAGGTCTTATTTTTGGAAATATTTTTCTGATCAGGGTTATTTCAGGGTGTATTTACATCAAAATCATTTTACTCCCTGAAATAAGAATCTTTAGTCTTTGACGTACACGATAAAATGAATGAGCTTCTTATATCCGAGTGACAAAAGAATGACCAATTATACTATTCTTAGATATTTGGAAATATGTGAATTTTAAGAGAAAGAAATGGCATACATTTCAAATATATGAATAGTATATGCATCAAATGCATTTAAATATGCTTGTAAGAGCTGGGTATATACATCACTAGGGGACTGCTAACCTTAAACCCTGAGTTTGATTCCTAGCATTAAAGATATAGAATTAAAGGTTTAAGGAACTTCCAAAAAAAAATCTTTTTTTTTTTTTTTTTTTTTTTTGGTATCAAGAATTGAAGGCAAGCACTTATGACACTGAGCTATATCCCCAGCTCCCAAAAAGTCACTTTTGAAAGACAATCAAAACTAAAATTTTTTAAAGCTTTTATTATAAAATTTCTTATGTGGAATTATCAATGACCTTATAAAGTATAAACATTTATTTTTCACTCATATTGTATTTAAAAAGTTTACTGCCCCAACTTAATGAATGAAAGCGATAGTGAAATTTAATAGATATTTTACTTGAAGAGCTTTTTAGAGCAACAAAATGCTCTGTGAAGGAAGCAATCAATGTTAAAAGCCAGGCAGTGTAGCTCAGCGAGGTTTAAGTGAATCCTGTGACTCAAGATTGATGCAAGTAATAATGCAGGTCAAGGAGCAGGTGGAGGTAGCAAAGAGGGCAATAGGTTTGTTTAATGAAGTGTCTTTCTCTTGCATTACTGATGAAGCAGAAGGTGATTATGTGTTGGTACACACTTTATACATTTTTTTGTTTCCTTACTTTCAAAATGATAATTTCCTGGTAAATGTGCAATCACTAAAACTCTAATATCTTTATCACTGGAAAAGTTTAATTGTATTTTCTATGTGCTTAAGTATATTAATTCTTTTGAAGAATGATTATAAGAGCAACAGATTAAAAGTACATGAGATTCCTCAATCAGTTTGTATCATGAGTTAAGGACTGTCTATCTATCTGTCTTTATGTGTCCATGATTTTGAATGTCTCTTCATTAAAGTGGAATTATGCAGTATTTTATCATCTGTTTACTTACTACCATAAAAAGTAATCATAACAAGAAGACAAATCATACACTACCAATATATTTAGTTGGCCTTATAGACACTGTATAAGACAATATTATTCAGATACAATCAATGTTGGTATGATATATGGCCCAGAAATTTGACTTTCAGATGTATTTTTATTTAGGAAAATCTTGTTCTCATTTCTTTCCATTTTGAATCTCTTGAGTACAGAAGTTACTTGATTTTTGAAACGTATGGTTTCATCCTTTTCCAGTGCATAGTAAAGTCTGTTTTCATGTTTTTTCAAATAGTATAAACTAACGTCATTGTTGTTTAGATCTTAATTAGTGAAATTATACAGTATGAAAGCTAAAGTTAGTCTAAACCCATGGAATATACAAGTCCACAAGTGAAACCTAGTGTAAACTATGAACTCTAATAATAATGATGTGCCAATGTAGGCTCATCAACTGTGGCAAATACACCACTCTGCAAGATGATAATAATGGAAGACATTTTGCATATATAGAACAGGAAGAGAATGGAAATCTCTGGTACTTCCACTCAATTTTGCTGTGAACCTATTATTGCTATATTGCTCATAAAATATAAACTATACTAAAAAGAATAAAATTAAATGCACAATTTTGTTTAATTGACCAAAATGCACAATTCCATGGAAGATTATCTGATAGAAATTTAAATTTTCCATTCACCTGTCAGTGCATTGGTTTGGTAATTCTTAATGTTATTTTTTGAAATGGAAGTGGCAAGCCTTGGTTCCAGCCACTGAGACCCTGGCGTTTTCAAATATTCAACCAAATACGCTACACATGAATATGTATCTTTCATGAATATGAAAATGTTATACTGAGTAATGTAATCTGGTTTGATGTTTAAACCATTCTATCAAAGTATGTATAACTAATATCCATGCTTTTTCAAATCCCTGTGACCTTCAATTTATTACCCAGACTGTATATGCTGTATGATTTGCACCACTGGAGGTTTTTCTGAAAGACACAATACTTTGAAACTCATCATTGTATTTATTGTCATTATGGTGGTAAGATGTTTGCTACAATATTATATGACCCCTCTTCATTCACAGGGAAATTTTATCTTTTACAGCACATTCTATAATAATTTTACAGTTTTGGCTGCTTTCTCATCACTGAGACACAACACCCAACACCCACCACACTAAGGAGAAGTTTACTGTGGCTCACAGTTTATAGTGACTCCAGGGTAGGTGGCATAACCAGAAGAGAAGGACTCCATGGCATGGCAGGCAAAACACAGAGAGAGAGAGAGACAGACAGACAGACAGACAGATAGAGACACAGAGTCACAGACATAGACAAAGACAGAGACAGACAGAGACAGAGACAGAGACAGAAACGGACAGAGACAGAGAAAGAGAGAGACAGAGACAGAGACAGACAGACAGAGAGAGAAAAAGAGAGAGATAGCCATCAAGAGAGCAGGTAGACACCCTTCTGGGCCACACCAACACTACTTTTTCAATCAAGCTTAACTTCCCAACATGGCATTCACTAGAAACTCATGATGGACTAATCCACTGGTGAGTTTCTTGCCCCCATGATCCAATTATCTCCCCATAACCACTTCAATGAGCACATGAGACTTTGGGGGAACATCTAGATACAAACCATAATGCACACTTAGCATCAGTTTGATTCCATTTTTGGAACATTAGATCACAGCTGATGATTCATTTATCAGTGGTTGCTAATAATCTTGAGAACAAATTTGTGTTTAAAATCTAACAATTACATCGTGACTTCTAGTCATATTTTATGTACTAATTATTGATTTTGCATACTCTGGATGAATAAACTTGTTCATTTATTTTGTTTAGGATTTTTTGACATAAAAATGTTATGTTTCACCTGTTTTATTTTCCAACTCAAAATAAGTAAAACTTTATTGTATTTATATTTTTGAAGGCTACATGAAATATGTTTTTGGAATAAGAAATGTGTTCAGTGGAATAATATAACAATTTACTCTTTTTGATCTATGTGTAGTTTTGTGTGTTCACATTTCATATGGTAACTTCTGAAGGTTTCTTTTCTTTTTTCAATATTTGTCTCCAACACATACACTATTCCTAACTTGTATTTTTACACAAAACACACACACACGCACACACACACACACATATATATGCACAAACATACTTTTCAAAACTACCAAGCTTTCAAATTTTTGATGTGCCTGTAAATATTCATAGTGAACAGTTTTCTTTCTCCAAAGATAGTGTTAGCAGTGACATTTGTCTTCCACTTTCAACTCAAATGCCAACCAGGTTCCAGATTTGGAGCAAAAATATTATATTGAAAATGCTCCATAAACCTAAAAGGCTAGAAAGAAAGGTAAAGGCTCCCAGTAGCTTCTTGTATATCACTGGAAGAACACTATGCCATACGGTTTTTTAACAATGTTGTCTATGACTAGGCAAATACTATAGAGATCTGTCATACACTTTTGATGTCAGGTGTATAAATATGATTGAACTTTGTCACTTCAATTAACCTATCCTAGACAAATTTACCTAAGGATTTTATGAAACCTTTTTGTAGTAATTGGTATATTTAAAATACTAAAGTTTATTCTAAGAGTGGTCTATGGTGAAGAATTTTAACATGGACACAATATAATCTTTAGATTTATCACTTCCATTCATATTTTAGGATGATAAGATAGCCGTTGTGCCATCGATGGTTGACAAAATTAACCAGTAATACTCAAGTGACCAATTTTGTTGGAAAATATTCTTCATAGATTTTGAGGCTCTAAGTAACTATCCAGTTGAAAAGAAATATTTTGCAATGTTAAAAACTTATCTGCTTAATAGAGCCTAGAAGATCCCTTAAGATAATTAGACAAATTCACACTATGGAAACAGGAATGCACAGCAAGCAGATAATTTCTAATACATTTTAAACAGAGGCTCTTCACTTTTCCCCTGTAATTATTTCTCACACAATACAATCCATCCCAGGGCAGAATTTTTGAATATAAACATAACTTTCAGTGGGAACCACTAATGAAGGAGCAATGCTTAGTGCTATCTAGCACAAGGACATGCATAAATCATTTTCTCAAAATGCAAAAACAGAATGAGCTACTCTATTATTCAAGAGTTACTGTACTCAATATATTAGTTTCCCCCAAACTAATGACATCAAGGAGACTTTTATTCTAGCTCAAACTTTCTAACACATGCAAGTAATATGAATAAATATAATTTCCAAATTTCCTTGAGACAGTTTCTAATTAACTGTACAATTTGGGACAACATATTTATAGAACTTCTTTTAAGAAAAGACAATATTTTAATCACACCAAATTTTTGAAAAGAAGTCATACGTTGAATATCTGTATAATAGTCTAATGTTACTCTGTATATAATAATTGTTTCATCGCTGCTTTGCTTGCAATTCTGCCACAGGACAAAATCTGAAGATAGATTTCATTGACTATAGATAAATCCTAATAATTATAAAACCACCTAGATAGTTAATGATAAAAAGAAAGTTATATTGTGGTAATCTAAGAGCAAATATCAAGTCAGAAATGTGTGTGTGTGTGTGTGTGTGTGTGTGTATACAAGTAGATTTCTAAACTGACATTTCACCCTACACAGATTCAAGACTTTGTCTCAATTGTTCTGTATGTGAATGCCTTTCTAATGACAGATAATAAACCCCTAGGATTTGGCAGAGGTTGTCTGGGCTAAAGCCAGTCAAGATCTCTTCATCCCTCAGAATCCAAACTTTCTTTCTGGCCTCTAGTTGTTTTCCTTACTTTCAACTTACTCATTTAAAACAATTGCATGTCCTATCTTTACCTGTTACTTGATAACCTTGGTATAATATACTTTCGGTGTTGTGAATTAGGAGAGCCTACTCTCAATATCTTGCTAAAATAATTCCAAAAATTCTTTTAAATTTTGTTCTTTGAACTGCAGCAATTTTTGTCTTTTCTCTCTGCAAAATCATGAATGAAGTAAAAATAGGTCATATCTTTTCTTCTCTAGCCAGCTAAACATGTTCAGGCCAGTAGTTATTTTATTTCCTAAGGAAAAGTTGGCAATATATCTTATAAAGATTTTATAAAACTGACTTTTGTTTATTGATGAGACTGACCCTTGCAACAGAAAAAAGCATAAACTCTAAGACTGTATTATTACAGCTTTTGTTGAAATTGTGGCAACCTAGACTTTTGATAGACATCCAGCCATCAGATTTTCTGCTAGTAGTTTTGTGGAGGAAAACAAAGCAAAACCAAACAAAATGATAAAAATTTCCCACCACTTTATCCCCAAAAAATATAGTCATTTTGATAAAACAAAGAATATCCATTTAAAGTTTGTAGTTTGATTTGGGTCTTTATTGTATCATAAAGGAAAGCATATATATGGCATATACAATTGACTTCATATAAATACATTTTATACACATAATTTTATGCATGCTATATATATAATAATCATGTACATATAAATATTACATTATTTCATCGTGATAATTATGAATCCAGTTTGTTATATGTGATATAAGCATTATGATTTGTTATGTGTGTATATAATAATTAGATTCTATATATTATTTTGTTATATGCATTTATAGTTTTTTCATATTATTATCCATGCATATAATATTAATATACTATACAAACACAGTATATACACTATGCTATATGTGTACATAATTATCACAATTTAATTTAAAAATGAAAGTAAAAAATCACTTTTGTAATCTAGGATTTATATGCAGATTTCAACATTTGCAAATTCATCTAAAACTTGCTAAATACATAGATGAGTTGTGACCCTATCACAGTTAATAAGCAATATAAATAAGGGAAAAAATCCTTATTCTTCCTTACTTCTAAATGAAGTCATGAAGAATTTTACTGACTTTAAAATTAAGAAGTAAGTTTACCACACAAATCATCTAATTTAACAGAATTTCCTAAACTTCTCTATTTTCTTTTTTGTAATAAACAAAAATTAAATGATCTAATCTATTTGACTGAATAATGAAACACTACCTCAGCTGTTATTGGACCTGTTTGCCAGAGGAATTATTCTTTTCCTAAGTACATTTGGCCTTCTCTCAGTCATTTTACTTTTCTAAAATTCACAAAGGATAACCTAAGCAATAAGGACAGGGGCATTCATTCTGAAAGAAAATTTCTAGGATCACAAGCTTGAGTTTAGAGCTCTGTCTTGTCTAAAATCTTATCTTAAACTTCTTGCTACCTACTTGCAACCTGATGAGTTCAATTCGAGGATCTTTAAATTGTCAAACTACAAAACTTTCATTCACATGAAGTTATTTTCCTGTCCAACCACTGTCAGACATAAAGATAGTATTTTGGTTTTTAATCTTTAATTTTTACTTCTTAAATTTCATAAAAGAAGTCTAAATATAGGAGGTTGCCTCAATGACACTAACAAAGCATATGAACATTTTCCTCTATTACTTTCTTATTGAACATAAGCACTGAATTGCATCATCTAATTTAGAGTATAATTAATGTCAAATTTATTTCTACTAGAATTATATATAATAAAATATAAAAGAAATTAATAGGCCTACTTAACCCTTGACAAATGCTGAAATCTAGTATACACTGCCGAACTGTAAGCTGTTCTCTATTCTTAAATTGGCTGATGGGTAGCTTGCGTCTCTACACATTTGAAATTGAATTTGACTTTTTAATGTTAAGATTACAAACCAAAGGCATAGAAATTATTTGAGGGTGTGCCCTATCCACTTGTTTTATATTCCAGAAGAAATTAAGAATGAAGACATTGAGTTCTTTCTTTAAGATCTCATAGGCAACCACAGACAAGAGACAAAATTACTACATATTTTCATTGGTAATTTAAATTTAAACTGCTTGCTACCAACAAGGATATGATGAACTTGATGGTTTGGAAAGTAAAAAAAAAAAAAAAATGAATGTAAACCTGAGGTGAAAGTTGATAATCATTTACAATTTAAGAAACAGAAAAGGCTTAAAGTATGTTCAGATCTGGTTTCCAATCTGAGCTCCCTTATTTACTTACCGTAAAATGAAATCAAGTTAAGTTCCAAGAAAAACACCAACTCTTACGATACTTACTAAGCTCTTTAAACGACAAGATAAAACTTGTATTTGTTCAATACTTATGGCATGGTAAACACATCTTAACATTTACATTCATCATCTCATTTTCTTTCACAATTCTACAATGTATATGTTATTATATATTATTGTACTTTCTATGTAGTGAAAATGAGTTCTAAGACATTTAAGTAACTTGATTTCATTTTATGGTAAGTATGGAGCTCAGATTGGAAACCAGATCTGAACATACTTTAAGCCTTTTCTGTTTCTTAAATTGTAAATGATTATCAACTTTCACCTCAGGTTTACATTCATTTTTTTTTAATTTCCAAACCATCAAGTTCATCATATCCTTGTTGGTAGCAAGCAGTTTAAATTTAAATTACCAATGAAAATATGCAAAATATAGACTATATTCTAACAGGCATGTGGAGAGTTACCTTGTTCGCAACATGCCCAGAATCTCACAAGTAGGAAGAAGAGCTTAAGATCAAATATCGGGATATATTTCAGATATATGTAAAATAGTGTTCATTTATGCATTATACAAAATACTATATACAAAATACAAATTTAAACTAGATAACAGTTGCCACTTAGCGTAGCTCTTGTTCTAAATAATTTGTAAAAATAGATTTTTAATATTAAAGTCTTCATAAATTTAAGAACTAAGAGATACAGAATATTGTTCATTACCTAGTCATTTTACAGATATTACAACAATCAGAGTGAATAATATTCAGTTGTCCAATTCTATATATGAAGAAAAGTGTATATGAATGGAAGGAGTGGTATCTCTGAGTCCCAGACACTACTTATTCTTAATTGTCTCTTGTTTCGGATCTTGCCACATTTCATAAAACAATTGAGTTTTTGAATAAATGAATATTTCCTAGTTAAACCAGGTAAATACTATTACTTAAAACTATAGTAACAAAAGAAATGCACCACAAATTTCTTTAGATTCTAATCTTGCTATGCACAGATTGAAGGTACAGAAAATACTATAAATATAACATTAGATTATTCTACTTAAGTACTGGCTATAAAAGTTTTTACAGTGATGAAAAAAGCTTTAAGATCCATCTGAGTAAAGTAGACACGTGTGAATATTGAGAAGTGAAAATGTGGCAAAAAACTTTTTAAATTATGTGTAACGTTAATATGTATGAGTAAAACAGCCACATGTGACTAGCAACTGCTATGTTGGGCAAATCAACACTAGAAAATACATTTTAAGTCCTGGTATTAAATTACTTATGACTAAGACTATAGTAAGAAATACCTTTTATAAAAATGTCATATACCATAATTATAAAAATGAAAATTTCTCATCAAAATTTAAGTGAAGGTTTTTGATATTTCAAAACAGCTTTTTTACAACATGATATTTCCTGATAAACATTTGTTATAAGCTTTCAATTTCAGTACTTAGTAAAATTTTTCACTCACCAAATTCATTCCATGATAAATTAACATTTTGAGGTATGCTGTTTGGTAAACTCTAGCTAAGGATGTATATGTGTGGTGTTACTTCTACTCATTTCATAAAGAGAACTTCATGTCCCTGCCAAGCATAGAGCAAACTGTAACAAACCATATCCTATGTTCATGTTTTGGAGTTGAGAGAGAAAGAGAAAGACAGATGGAGGGGGAGGGGATGATCTACACTTAAAGGTTACATAGTTTATGTGATAGTGTTATTTTCTCTCTTCCATGAGAATTGATGTTCATACTTAAAGGGTTAAAGAGAGTGGATAGGTGTCAAGAAACTTTTTCCTGTACAGAAGTGTGGCAGATTTGTGCTTAGACATGCTTACATCTGGAAAGAATTACAGTGTAAGAAGAAGTCAAAAAGAAGGAACCAATTTAGCAGAGAATTTGAGAAAAAGAAACTGAAGCAGGGAACAAAGACAATCTTTCCTCTCTGGAGTACCAAAGGAGCTGTTTAATGTATCAAAATATTCTTGTATATCCACACATAAACACACACACACACACACACACACACACGCACGCACACATCTGTCTTAGTGACAAAAATTTGGTACTCAAACTAAAAAAGGTACATGTTAAAACTCCCAGTTAACATATGGCAAATCTACTGTTTATTGCTGATTTATGCTTATTAAAGTACATTTTAAAACAATATATGACAGTATTTACAGGTTGAATATGTCAGGCTGCTTTGTGGTATTTCTGATATGTAGGGAAAGCTGTACAACATTCCTTTCAAACTAAGCTCAAGCTAGGGGTTTAGCTCAGTGGCCTAAGCTCCCACCTGGCAGGCCTGAGGTTGTGAGTTTGATCTCTGGTACCAAAAAAAAAACCAAAAATAAAAAGCAAAAAAAACCCACTAAGAGCTCAGATCTAGGTTTTTTAATATTTTATTATTTTAAAATGCATTGTCTTACTTGGAATTCAGGCAAAAATGCAAGTATTACTTTATTCAAACAAAATTCAAATTTTACCTTGGTGGCAAGGGGTTTATTTATTTACATTTCTTAGTATATATTTAAATTAGGCTTACAACTACACATGCATTAAATCTAGTAAATACAGCCTAAAGTAGTAAACACAGTGTCAAACTGATTTTTTCTTCTATTTCAATGCTAATTCTCCTCTTTTTTTTCCTTTTCCAATTTACTTTCTAGTCTACCTAAACACTCTCTTCTGTTTATTTTCTCAGTTCTACAGTAAAGTTTTCTATTTTTCTGAAGACTTGTCATAACTTTTATACTAAATACATTGCCTGATGTTGCATTCCATTTTTTAATCAGAGTGTCAACAGGTTTTGCGAGATTTTTTTGTAGTACTCAGTATTAGAGAAAATTAGCATATGTATGTCATGTGTGTGGATGTTTTTGTAACATTCACACAGATAAAAGTTGTTTGACTCACCCTATATCAACTTCTATTCATTTCTTTAGTGAATATATTATAATATTTAAAAATATTTATCAGATTTTTTCTGTGTTTAAAATTTACCAAAGGTTTATAATAAACTAACTAGGCAAATATAAACAAAAAGGGGACACACAACATTTGGGTCAATGATTTATTCTCAGAAGTGTCTAACGTTGGATTAAATTATGTAATCATTCTAATTGTAGATTTTTTCCACAGGTTTAAGAAATTTTTATTGCCAACTTTTCCCTAAAAGGGTGAAACTCAGTAACATTTTATTCCTTAACGTTAGTCTGGCACATTACTGTTTTAAAAAGTATACTTGAGTATTTTTCATATTTTTAAAACAATACTGAAATGTTAATGAAAATTATACCAGCCTGATACTTCAAAAGGATAACTGAAACTAGACTTTTCTAAAATCATGCTTTAATCCTCAATGCTGCAGGAAATTTGGATCCATTATCCTGGACCTTATATGGATATTAATAAATTATAAAAATAAATTACTTTTTTTGAAGGGAAAGGAATACCACAGTATTGGGAATTTTTCCATCATGAAGGCTCTGGTTAATATACAGATTAGTTTGCTTTTTTTCATCTTGCTTGCACTTACAACTTACGGAGTTCCATGAAAAATTTGACACAAATCCAAATGTAGATTTGTAATCATATGTATTTCAGTATATTGTTATCTCGATCACTGGCCTGAGATGGAACTCCCAAGCTTAATTCTATTGCAAAGTTTTGTCTTTTTATTTATTTTTTTTTAGTTTTAGATCAGATGTATTTTTCCTTTGTTGCTTTTTCCCCAATAAAAAAAGTAATACACTTTTTATTCCAAAATTGTGACTCTGGAACTGCACTGTGTCTTGAGTGTTAGGTGTATCCGCCCAAGACTATAAATTGTCTTTGTCTCTGCATGATTGACTTCCAAGTTAAATAAACTCAGTGGGCTTTGTTCCTTTATCATTATTCAATCTCTTATTTAAATTATAGTCTATTCATTCGTGCCTAAAATAACTTCAGATCTTGCTGGCTCCCCCATAATCTTCCTCCAAAACAATTAAAATTATTATTTACAAATGAATAGTCATTATTTATTGAAAAGCTGTATGTGTTCTGTGATTTCTATGTGTGAATATAACTGTAAAAATTGTAAATCAGTGCCACAATTTCTAATCCATTCTACTTTGAATAAAATGCATGAGTCAATTTTTTAGAAACGTGAATATAATAAAATGCAGTATTGTTTTATTTTATGTAGAGAACTGTGTACATCTTCTTACAAATATTAAATAGCTAAGCTCCTAAAATAATTTATTAGCTTATTTTATGGTTACCATTAGTATTATTTCCAAATGTTTATAATCTCCTTCCTGACAGTTAAATACCATATTTTTCTAACATATGATGAAATAGTACAGTTAATTTTAAACTGTGCAACATGAAAACATGTTCTTAATTTATTTTATTCTGCATATTTCAAAATATGAGCAGGCCACAATTCACTTATCAGTTAATTACAAAAGTGAAAATTTGCCTTTTTACTCAAGGAATGCAAAATTTCATGACATGTTTTGTTTCTTTTTAAAAATTCCTTGAAACTACATGAAGTGTAAAGTAGCTTGCGTCACAAAAGAATCAGCTACTTTAAAGAAGGTTGTTTAAAAGGGACCCTTTCATCGAATCAGTAGGTTTTGTTTCTAATGACTTTGACCTTGGTATATATATGAACCTCTGAATCTGCTTCCTTCTACCTGCTTTCTGGAAGAACTTATTCAAGCATTGAACTTAAAAACTCTGTGCTAATGTCATCTTTGTACAAATATAAAATAATATTAGACATTTTACCAATGTAAAGTACTCTCTGATTTGTGCCAAATGCGCAATGTTCAGAGAGGAGATAATTTGGAATAGCTATCAGTTTTGAATAGTCTTCAAGGCAATGAATAGCTAGGATATGCTTTGGCCTTGAGTGTAAGTCTAAAAACTGTATGATGATGTGCTGTCTGATAAGCTGTCACATGTGACAGCTACTCAACTAGAAGAGTCAAGGTGCCAGGGTGGACAGCTCTCATCAGGATGAATTCCTGTGTGCAGTGACCCACTGGCATCATGTTTTGAAGTTTAATTTATTATCATTTCATCTTTTATTTAATATTTCAATTCTATAGTTTCTTCCATTCCCTTGTTTGTATTACACAGATTAATAAAAATTCATGTAACATCACCTTTTAAAAATTGTCTCTGTCATAACAAAAAGCAAGGAAATAATTGTGACTTCTCAGAACTCTGAGAAAGGAGGGTATTTTCAATAGAAATCTAAAAAAGTGGACGATAAATAGAAAAATTGAATTTTAGACAAAATATATATTATATATCATTGTCTTGCAATCAAACATTAAAAGTTCTATGGAAAACAGTAATATACATAACATAAATTTCATCAAATATACATATTGTATATGCTCTATTATATATTATATATATATATATTCAGCAAATAACTTTAAAAAATCAACACTCCAGGAATCATGACAATGAAAACAAAAATAATTGAATACTGTTATGTAGCTTGTCTATCTGACAGAGATTCAAATGTTTATACTACAATTCCAAAAGAGAGAGGGGAGACAACACTCAGAGCAGATTGAAGGGATTCGAAAAAAAAGATACAGACTAAAATTTTATCAAGAACTTCAACATCAGGTAGGAAGCACCCAACAATATACACAGATATTTAGAATTATCAAAATCTTGCTTTTAAATGGAAAAGAGGGCTAGGGATTTAGCTCAACAGAGTAAGCGTCTGCCTGGCAAGTGTGAGGTCATGAGTTCAAACCCAGACACACACACACACACACACACACACACACACACACGGCAAAAGAAATATTTGAAAGGAGCAAAAGTTCAAGAGATTACTTTACATCATTTTACCTACATGTGAAAATGTTTAGCACATTCTTTTCTAGGAATTTTTCATTAAGGACTTTTCAGGGCTTTGCAAGCAAGGTTGAGAATGTAGTTCAGTGGTAGAGCACTTGTCTAGTGGTGCAGACTCAATTCAAACTCAACTCTGAAAAGTAGTCAAGATGTCTATATTATTTAATAAATGTTTCTTTAATATGATTATTCTTTAATAAAATTAATTTCAACTCTACATACACTGTATACCATGGTTAACTTGGTTAGTTTCTGTAACAAAATTTTGAAATCTTTTCATGCTATTTGTATTTCTACTTTTACCACTTAGTGTTACATTCTTAATTAGAAAAAAAGACTTTCATATAATACTATAAACTTATTGCCATTCCATTTGCTGATTACCTTCTCTAGATACTATGTGAATTTTGTATTCCCTTGTTTATACATTTTTGAAGTGAATTATTTATCTGTGGGAGGTTGTTTTGTGATTTAAGCTAATTAAGTCTATACCAAGTATATAACTTAGAATGCCTTCTTTTAATTTGTAAGTTATTTGGCAGAAATTTTATAAAAACTTAACTAGATTTTGTGAATTTTATAAAACTATTGACTCACCTAGAAAACAAGGTCCATTAAAATTTTGGAAAACTATTTTCCGTAATTTAACTAGACAATACTTTTGTGTAACCTACTATATAGTCATGAGATAATATGAATGCTTACCTCATTTAGATACAATTCAAATGAGGACATTTTTCTTACAGAGCTCAATCAGAAGGCCTACTATCTTACATGATGTGGTTTTCCTGCCTTATGTAGACATATTACAAAATTTTATAAACTTTATTTTCTGTTTTAAGTATATTATTATGGGATCCAACATAAACCATATTCACTCATCTTTCAAAATTAAGAAAAGTAATATGTCATAATTTTGCCAAAAGCCACCTTGCAACTTTGAAGCTGTTGTTTTTAGATTTATACCTAACAATTTAAAAGCAAACTCAACGAACTACCATTTTACCAGCCAAACTTTAGCCATCCTACTAGTGAGCTGGACAAAGATGCTTGAAAATGCTCAGCTTAAGTAAGCAGAGAAATTCTTCCAGGTTGATAAAACTAACCAGATGACCTGTGACTAACAAACAAAAAAAGGGTTTTGTTTTCAATCAGTAAGCTTGAGGGTGGATAGTTACAGAACAGTATAATTGTTGCAAATGTGTTAAAGTATATATATATATATATATATATATATATATATTTTTTTTTTTTTTTTTTTTCCAGCACCGGGGATCAAACACAACCGCACACCTGCCAGACAGGCACTTAAGCCATTAAGCCAAACTCCCAGCCCTGTTTTTTTTTTTTTTGTATTAAAGTTATCATATCTGATTCTCTAATTTTATTTCAATTAAGCTACAAGAGGGTCTATAAATTTTAGGTATTTGTTTTGAGATCAAGCCCTTAATAAACTCCTAAATATCAGTATTAGCCTTTAAAAGAACATACTTAAGGCTACAAAATATAGCTATGTTGTTATGGTAACTACATAATAAAAAGTATAAAAAAGTAAAAAAGAGAGCATTGGCTTGAAGAAGACTATAACAAAAGACTTTATTATCCAGAAATGAACCAAATAAGGTTAAAGCTCACATTCCATTCCCCAACTGCTGTGAACTAGAACACGTTATAGGTGAAAGTAAGAGAAATATTGACAGTCTCTTTTGTCTTCTCAATTATTTCCTACTGTTGCAAATTACTCCCTCTCTTCTTAGTTCAAGGAGGTATTTTATTAAACTGTGAGTTGCAAGTTCCAATTTCAGTCTAGGAGATGAAATCTTATTGAAGCTGAGCTGTGGGCATCTTACTTAGCTCACATGCAGTACGATGGCGTGCAGTTTGTCTGTCTAGAATGGTATTTTCCTGACTTTACTCTTAAATTGTTAGGAATTAATCTCAATCACCAAGTCACTGCTGTTACTTTATAGACTTTTTTCATCTTGAAAAACTATGTTGATGGCAAAACACATGATTATTTAGAAAGTGAAAGCTTTCTTTTGTTTAAAATACATAAAAGTAGAGTTTTGTCTTCTTAAAAACTTATCTTTTGACATTTTAAAACATCCTTTAAAAGTCTTACTACCTTAACTACTTAATTGCTAGATACAAGCCTATTAACTTTACTGAGTGAAAGCAATCAGGCTCAGATTGACCAATGAATTGGTTCTCAAGTTTTTAAAAAATTGTTATTAGGGAAAGCTTTCATGACTTGGAGATTCATCTTTTTGAAGTTTGTCTTCTGGAAATTGTAATGTAGAAGCAATGATAGCAGGTAAGATTAAATGTATTCTTTCACTAGGCAAAAATCAGAGTGGTGGAGTTTCTATGTATTTAAAAATGATGGCTTCCTATCATAGGATTAAGCTCTCATAATCTCTCATTTGACTATTATGGTAAGTATTCCAGCAATTTTTGTGGGTTCAAGTGCTTAGTAAAATCTCATTAAAATGTAAATGTATTGTTTGAGAAAGTTAACACATTGAGTCATAGTGCATATTAATAATTTAACATGTATTATACTATCTGCAAGGTCTCATAATTGATCTGTTGACACAGTTCTTAGAAAATATATTCACTTGCATTTTTAATAATAGATTTCTCAAAGTAAAAATGATTCAGTTCTAGCCTTTATCTCCATATTCTGCATATCTTTCCCCCCAGAATAAGTAAATGACATTACCACTCGTGTATTTTCTGAAGAAATAAAATTGAGGGTCTTCTTTGTTTTCTTTTTCTTTTGCATCTCTTGTATCTAAGCCAACAGCAAGTCCTTTGAACTATTTTCTTAATAATTTCCTAATGAAATATTTTGCACAGCTAGCTTTGCAAAAGTAGCATAATCTAACCTATTTGCTTTTACCTTTCTCTGCTTACCAGTCCTCTCTTGGCTCACAAACTTTTGTCACACTCATCTTTTTTTCCTATACATCATAAAGATGATTCCTGAGGCTTCTGTCTTTGCTCTCTCTGGGTCTGCCAGGTATTTCATCAGTGGCCTTACTCTTGTTATCCATGCTTCTACAAGAAGTCCTTCCTTGAGAAACTTTCCTGACAATCCTAGCTAAAGTAACTCCCAGAACACCACATGCCTCACTCTATATTCTCTTTCTTGAATGGAACGTGGTCTGGTGTTTTGCTTTTGTGTCTACATTGTTGCTATCTTACTCCATAAAATATATCCAACAAGATATGAACATCGTTCACCTTATTTTCTCCAATTTATATAATGCTGATATAGGGGGAAAAGTTTAACTCCCAAACTGCTAGATGTCAGATATACTGAGTTTCTGTTTCCCACAACTGAAGAATACATTTTAATGAATGAAGGAGGCTGACAATAGGAAAAATTTACTGGGAGGTATTACCTCCTGAGAGACAGGAAGGGACCAAAAAGTGGGTTGCCACAGAGCCCATTTCTCTAAGAAGGATTTATATAGCAAAATCACAAGGCGAATGCAAAATCACAAGGTGGGTACAGTGTGGGTCAAAACTGTGATCAATAAGTAAGATTACAAGTATAGTTGCTGAGGTAATAATAATCCAAAGGGGAAACAAGTCGCATAGCAAGTATATGTGGGAAGAGCAAAGATATTTTTAGGAAAGGGTGAGTCAGGAGGTCCTGGTCACCCACAATTGTGACTGATGTTTATCTAGACTTGATGGGACCAAGTGGTACCAATTGTAATATAATCTCCAAGTTATTGCTTATTCCTGGAAGAGAGGCATGTAGGCCCGGTCATCCTGTCTTTATCATGAGGCCTGGCCTTCGACAGATGTGTCTGCAGCCCCAGTTGTAACACGTTCTCATCTTCTGCACTGACTCCCACGAGGGCCTAGCCCTATCTGACTGTGTATCATAGTTCCACCTGACTCAGTAGTCTAGAATAATTTTACCTTAAAGTGTTGTAAGTAACTCAACAAATTACTCAAAACAGCATGTTAGGAAATGTTAATACATTTAATTCTATCAACAACCCATAGGAAAATTGCTGACAAAATATTTGCATTATTTTCAATACCAAATTATGAAAATTGTAGTCAGATATAGGAATTGAACACACATACAGAGTCCTGCATAAAGCGAGATGAAGATAAATTATGTATGCTAATTGTTTAACATATTTGTTATATTTGAATAAGAAAAAAGTTAATCATCAATATACTCTAATATGTCTGAAAAATTTTAGCTAATTGTATTTTCATTTTAGTAAGAGATACGTACACATGAAACTATGAAGCAGAAATTTAAAGAGATAGAAATCATATTCATTTATAAATCCCACATACACCAAGAGATTAAGAAAATTTAGTCTTGTTTTGCTTTGGTTAAGTGGTACAATCCCACTTTCATTCTATAAGAATGTAAATGACTAGGAAGGGCAGATTTTATTTCAGGAAATATTTATATGTGAAACACTGTGGCCTCAAACAAATTAGTCTGTGTTTACCAGAATTTCATATTTTATATTTCATATTTTAATTTTTAATTAATTTTATTGGTACATTTTATATACACATAATGATCACACTCATTTTAGGGAATTTGTACCTGTACATGATATATTCTGCTGCATTTTCTTCCTGTTCCTATTCCCCTCCCCTCTTTAACTCTTCTTTCTTTCCTTATTTACAAAAGTTTTATTTCCATTTTTTCTTCTATTCTCTTTTTTCTTCTCTCTTCTTTCTTTTTCCCTTCCCCCTTCCTTGAACCTCATCCCATTTGAACATTTTCTTGCTATTTCAGTATTTTGGGTCTTATTTACCCTTTCAGTTTCTCAT
Source organism: Dasyprocta punctata (assembly GCA_004363535.1). Classification (NCBI taxonomy): domain Eukaryota; kingdom Metazoa; phylum Chordata; class Mammalia; order Rodentia; family Dasyproctidae; genus Dasyprocta; species Dasyprocta punctata. The sequence goes on from RJWM01004192.1 coordinate 91,290, forward strand.
ATCAGAGAAACAATGTGATATTTAAACCTGTGTGTGGTATTTTTCACTTAAGAGTATGTTCTCAAGGTGCATCCATTTATTCAGAAATGTCTCATGTATCCTTCTTTATGGCAGAATAATACTCCAATGCATAAAAATACACATCTTCATCATCTATTCCTCAAGTGATGGGCATTTGACTTGTTTCCAAGATTTAGCTGTAACAATCCATTCTGCTTTAAACATGCGTATGAATATATCACTGTGTTGTTATGCTTTTAATACTTTTGGAAAGATGCCAAGTAGAGGAATAACTGGGTCAAATGGGAGCTCTAGTTCTGCTTTTTTTGAGGAAACTTCACACTGATTTCCACAGTGGTTGTACCAGTTTGCACTCCCACCAACAATAGGGAATAGTTATTCTTTCTTCATTGCTTTGCTAGCATTTGTTATTGGTTGATTTCTGATACCGCCATTCTTTTGGAGTGAGATGAACTCTCAGTGTTTTTTTAATTTCCATCTCTTAAATGACCAGTGACATTGAACATTTTTTCAAATATTTATTTGTCACGTCAGCATCTTCATTTCAGAAATGTGTGTTCATTTTAGATGCCCATTTTTGAATTTTAAAGAAATTAGGGGCGTTCTGATTTTTTAAAGTTTTTAATGTATTTATATAATTAGATATTAGTTCTGGTCTGAGGAACAGTTGGCAAAAGTTTTCCCACTCTGTTGGATATTTATTCATTGTGTTGGAGGTTTCTTTTGCTATGAAAAAGTTTTTCTTTTAATAAGATGAGATTCTAGGTGCTGATTCTTTGTGATATTTCCTATGCAATTGTGGTTTTATTCATAAAGTCTTTGCCTACGTCTACATCTTCAATTGTTACACCTGTTCTATTTTCCAGCTGATTTAATTTTTCTGTTTGGATCTTTGATCTATTTTTATTTTCGTTTAGCATATGGTGTGAGATATGGGTCTAGTTCTAATATCAGTATGTGGAAAGCCAGGATTCCCAGCACCATTTATTAAAGAGGCTATCTTTCTTCTAGTGAAGTTTGGCCCCTTTATCAAAGATAAGGTGGCTGACTGTTTTGAGTAGTTTCTGCAACAGTTTTTTTCCTGCTCCATGGGTCCTCTAGTCTATTTTTTGTGGCAGTACCACACTGCCTTTACCATGGCAGGTTTGTGGTATAATTTCAAGTCAAGATGCAGCCTGTCTTGTCTTTGTTGCTCAGAACTGGTTTTGCTAATCCAGATCCCTTCTGCTTCAAAAAGAATTTTGGGGTTGATTTCTGTAAGTCTTTGAGGTATACTATCGGGACTTTGATGAGAATTGAGTTAAATTTGTATACAATAATTTTGGAAATATGGGCATTTTCTACTCTATGTTTACAGTCCAACATGGGAATAAATGACTAAAATGCACTGGAAATATGTTCAAAGATAGACATGTACATAAGCTTGTATGAAACCATAGGGTAGAAGATCCTTGATTCTTGAAGTTCAGTTAGGAAAGAAAGGTAAGAAGTCAGGAAAACTCTGCCGAAGAGATTCCTGTGCTGAGTCCTAAATGTAGATTAGATATTAGCAATGTTAAGGACCATGGAATGATTCTGTATAGGGATCACTGTGGTAGGCATAAAAGTATATAGCATAATGAGAGGTGAAGAAAGAAAATCAATTAGGAATATGATTAGATAGTGTCTTATTGGCTGTATTCCATTTCCTCAGCAAATATTTGAGTACCATATATGTGCCACTCAGCACATCTCAGAATAAAGAGCTTGGACTTTGTGTTCTATATAGGAGCGATAGATTTTAAGATGGTTTGTCTTGGAGCATACATGACTATGGTATTTTTTTGGAGAAGAAATTGAAGGGGTTAAGATCACAGGCAATGAGACTGCTGTAATAATCCAGGGAATGTTGATAATGGTCTGTATTACAGCAGTGGTAAGGCAGAGGATGAGACAGATTTAAGAACTATCTAAGACAAAACAAGAGCAGATTTTACAAGTGAAAGAGAAGTAATTTTCAGTAGTATAAAGTGAGCAAAAAGAGTTTATTAACCTTTGCCTTGTATCAGTTCCTTAATAGCTTGAAAGGCAAAGGTGGTGCAAAGTGGAATGATCTGTCAAGTCTTGGTGCTTCCACTACACTCTCGAAGAGAAAGAAAAAAAAAGCCTATCTGTATCATCTTTTTCCATATTGGCCTTGCTCTTGTCTCAGAGCCCCAACAGGCTACCACTCTACGAAAGGGAGCTCCTCTGACGCTGACAGGGGACTTTGGGGTGCACGTCTGTGAGATATTGCAGTTCAAAGGAGGCCAGGTAAGAACTCTCAGCTCAGTTCTGTCACAGTCCTTGCTCTGCTCCTATTACAATAAAGAGAAGAACTATGTGAATCGTTTGAATCAGGGCAGTTTGTCTTTTTTATGATAGACAAACATGGTTGATATTTAAATTTTAAGAATTATAGCAAAAGATACATTGCTATTAATTCTTCTTGCAAGACTGTATGCCTGGCCCTTAAAAATAAAAGAGTCAGATTTTCAGGGTTCAAATCTTGATCTTGCCATTTCCTAAATGGCTTTAACCTAGTCTTCTCTCCAAACTTTGGTTTCCTGAAAAGTGGAGATAATACTAGTATCCATAGCATAGATGTTTTGTTGGTGTGAGAATTAAATAGTGTAATGCATATAAAGTGCCAACGATGTAATAGACACATTAAAAATGGCAGCTTCCTCTTTTTCCTGTTCTTTTTTCTTTTTTTCAGTTATTCAGCACATGTGTGTTGTACAGGATGTTTACATTTCATGTGTGGACTTGGTAACTGTCTAAGACACATCTCAATTCCTCTTTTCATCCTCTATCTATACCTATCCTTCTATTTCCTCTAGCACTCAATCCTCTTTCCCTTTGAGAACGATTTGTCTCCCTTCTTCCTATTGTCTGTTATTTTGCTTTTTATTTCTCTTAATTTTTGCTCCTTATTTCTCATGTAAGAGAAGCCACATGATATTTTAGGATGTGTGTCTAATATCTTTTACTTAACAATGTGGCCTCAAGGTGCATTCATTTTCCTACAAATAACTCAAGTGTATCTTTCTTTATGGCCAAGTAGGACTCCACTGAGTGTAAATACCAGATTTACAGGTTATGGACAGGACCTGTTGATGGACAGGTATGCTGCTTCCAAGATTTACTATTATGAATTTTGCTGTTATAAACATGGGTATGCATATATCACTGTGATATGATCTATGTAAGTCTTTAAGGAAGATGCCTACAAGGAAAATAGTTGGGTCAAAAGGAATTTCTAGTTTCTCTTTTATGAGACATCTCTGTACTTACCTCTGTAGTAGCTGTACTAGTTCACCTTCCCACTAAGAGTGTAAAAGTGTTCTTTTTTCCTCAAATCCTCTCCAAAATTTTTATTTTTAGCTTTTGTAATGATGGCCATTCTTTCTGGGATGAGAGGAAATAACAGTATTGTTTTTATTTGCATTTCCCTAATGACTGGTAATGTTGAGCATTTCTTCATGAATTTGTACTTCTTCCATGAAGTGTGTGTGTATCTCACTTACTCATTTTTTATTGAAACCTTTATTTTGGGGATCTGATATTTTTTGAGATTTTATGTATTCTAGATACAATTCCTCTGTCTGAGAAATCACTGGTAAATATTTTTCCAATTTTATAGGTTATCTTTCCACTCCGCTGATTGTTTCTTTTGCAGTGCAGAAGCTTTTTAATTGGATACGATCCCATTTGGAACTATTGGACTTTTGGAACTATTTCCTATAAAACCCATGTATTTTCACAAAAGTTTTGTCTATATAACAACAAGAGTTTTGTTTTTGTCTTCCAGTAGGTTAATTTTTAAGCATTTAATTCTTTTTGGTGTTATTGCAAATGGTATGTATCCTCCAATTTTTTTCTCAGTAGGTTTCTCAGTAGCGTATAGGAACACAATTGATTTTTTTGTGTTGATTCTATATCCTGCTACATTACTGAATTTGGTTATTAATTCTAAGAGTCTTTGAGTTTTGGGGGATGTTCTATATATAGGATTATGTCATCTGAAAATAACAATTTGACTTTCTCCTTTCCCATATATATCCCTTTTATTTATTTTCTCTTGCCTAAGTGTTCTGGCTAGTATTTTGAGAACTCTATTGAACAGGAGTGCTGACACTTGATATCCATTTCTGGTTTCTGAATTGGAGGTAAAACTTACAGCAGGATGAGGCCGGATGGGCCTCACTCCAGGCAGGACCGCACCAACGCGACAAAGGAGACGGCGGAGATCAGGCTGATGACGCAGATCCGGTTTAATGTGGAAGTGCAGCAGGCTATATAGAGGGTGCGGGCCAATAGGGAGTGAGAGCCAATGAGGGGACAGTATCTAGGCAGACTTAGGTCCGTATAGAGGGTGTGGGCCAATAGGGAAAAAGGGGAGGGCGGTATCCAGGGAGAGGAGCAGAAACAGCAGTCTCCTAGGGGATGTTAGCTGATTGGTGGTAAGTTTGTGCAGACCAGCAGCAGGAATAGGCCACAGCAGGACAGTTTCCTCTATCTTGAATCTGATCCCTTACCTAGAGATGGGGTGCTGCCCCTTCAGTGAGGGTCTGCTCTCTCACCTTTAAACATTAATGATATATTTTTGATCACACCTCATATAGAACTGCCTTTTCTGGAGAAGGACCAACAGGAGGTTATGTATTCTTCCCTCTGCTCTTGAGGTGAGCTCTTTGTAGAGTCTAAAGCATACTGGCTATGATACCCAAGACTGAAAACCACATAAATAATGTGTTTACAAGCATATTTCTAATATTTTTAAATACTTCTTGTTTTGTTTTTCTTGTGGATACTAGAGATTGACCCCAAGTCCTTGCATATGTTAAACACATGCTGTAGCACTGACTGAACCTACCTCCAGCTTGATTTTTTAACATTAATGAAAATAAACTTTCTTTTCCAGGTAGATGTAATCTCAGTATATAAATTGACATATAAAATAACACTAACAATTTCAAAGGCAAAATTTCAATAGAAGTTTTTGATACATAAGCTCTCAACAAATGTCATAGGAATTAAATCAATTTATGATTAGTGGATTATTTTTAAATTAAATCATTCTTTATTCAAATACTAAATTTCTTGGTCTATTTTATCTATAAATAGAATATCATTTTTGCACACATCAATGCATTTAAATTCTCAAGAATGTTTCTAAATATAGCTTGAAGAAATGAATAGGTTAAAAAACTCAAATCGTGTAAATTTTTTCTCCTCTTTGATAACATTTGTTTACTGATTTGTTTTTTCCTTTAAAAAAATTCTGACAAAAATATTTTGGTTGACTCTAGCTTGACTGTTTGCCTTCTATAGGATACTAGGTTCTATCGTAGGTCTAGTGTGTTTCTAATACAAATCTGTGGAGACATTAAGTTAAATAATTTAAAATGTTTTCTTTTGACTAAAGTTAAATTGTAAATGTTTAATATTTCAATATTACATCAACAATTATGGTTAACATTTCTCACAAACTAGATATTAAATTTTTTTCTTATATTTAGTCACATGTTTGGCAATGCAACTTTAATTTTGAAATAATCAATTGTAATACCTTTTGGTATTTCATTTTTTCCAATGCTATGTTGCACTTAATTATTTTTATTCTGGAAGAGAAAAGAAAGCAAATATAATGGTTAGTACAGAAGTGAATTAAAATGACTGTGTCAAAGATTATGAGAAGTCTGGGTCAGATGTAGGTTGCAGGTTCATTTTGACCTAATAATACTTACAACTTAGGCATCTTTAAAAAAAATTTACACAAAGATTTGTGACATTTAAACTATAGAAATATGTCATCATAGTTTAAATATATGTATAAAGATGATCTGTATCAATTTAGATACTATTGGTACAATTTTACAGTTTTATTAGAAATTTTACAATGCGAAAGTTTTTTGAATGACTAAGTAAAAACTGTGTTCTTCATCTTTGTGTGAAGCCTTGTTTTTCTCAATAAAACTCAGTCAGTATGCATTTCCCTGTGTAAAGGCAATGCCTGGATGCCTGGTCCCTCTGTGAATGCAATCAAGTTGGTGACAGCAGTGATCTGCCCATTATCACATGAACACACCATCACCATGGGTCACCACTGGGTCTGAAATTTATGCACTATTTAGGATATATAGTTCTAGGAGGTTTGTTATTAACTGGAATGAATAATTCAAAAAGTTATTAAGTTTTAATTTTACAGATATGTACAAATTGAGCTATTATTAGTTCATAAGTCTAACTTTTATATGGACCGTTTATGTCAGATATCAATCTATTTTCTAATTTCAAAATAGAAAATCAAAAAGTTCAAGATAATTCTAATAGAATTTTTAAAGGTTAAAAAGGAAAATGAGTTTTACTTAAAAATACAAAAAATATTTATAATAGTGAATGTTATTTATATTGTGAAGAAAGAGAAAATTTACAATCTATTATAATAGGTATTGTGCTGTGCCAATGAAGATTATTGAATATATTTTTATAAATTTTTCTTAGCATTTTAACATATCATATTTTAATTGAAGCCATCTGAGAAAATTTGTAAGTATAATTTTCTATTTTAAAGAGGAAAAAAGCAACAAAAAGTATGATACAGAATTTCAAAACAATATAATAGTAAACTAACAATGGCTATATATTGCATATTATCATCAAAATAAATTGCTTAGATTACAAGATATAGGCATGCATAATCGATCAAGCAGTATACGTACAAACCATTTTTTTCAATGAACTAAAAGAGAAATCAGTAGTATAATTATCTTAGCTATGTCTTTATGCCAAACTTTATTCTCATTTTCTTTGGTGTTTCCATGAAAATGTCATACAAGTATATTTTATGCAGGTATATTGTTAATATGAATTAAAGGTATGTCACATTTGTAAGTTTTCAGTATGTCACAGATCTCCATGCTACAAAAAATGTGATTACTTAGTATTTTTGTGTAAAATTTCATTGATAAAACATTTCAGGACATGATAATAGAAAAATAAAATTTCATAATCATTTCTTATTTATTTTATAGCACAAATTTTATCAATTCTTTTCTGAGGCAAAACACAAAACTTTCACCTATTAGATATGACTTTTAATGTAAAGGATAACCTAGGGGTCAAGAAGAACTTGAATTAAGTTTACTGTATTATTTCTACCCAACAAAAGATTCATCACACATATTCACTCCATTTGTGTTTTCTTTCTGTATGACAAATGCATTTTTGATGTAGTGAATAGATTTATTTCCCTCACAATGAGTGAAATTCTGAATGCTGTCATGTTTTTTCTTTAATATTTATTACAAATTTTACTTTGACCTTTTTCAGAAGTTTCTTTAAAAAAACTATTTCTAACTGATCAGAACCAACCATTAAAAGATTTGTCTGTATGATACCAATAATGGGGAAAACACTGTTCACATAAGGATAACTGTGATCACAAGGAGGGAAGAAGATGATTCATGTTAAGAAGAAACACAGACCAATACAGCTCTAAAATTTCTACGATTCAAAATCTCAGCAAAATTTATGCTATAATTCTTATCACATCTCAAGAAACTTGTAGAAGAATCCTCTTTCTATTTTAAGCAGAATCATATACTTCATATTGCAACAAATCTTTTCAATATGAAACACAAAATATGTTAGATTTAAGTTTAAATTTACTTTTCAAATTTTACTTGCAGCTAGAGAAATAAGGAAGGCATACAAATCCCTAAATATCTAAAGAAGTGCAAAAAATATCATAAAAAATCCTTAAATTGCTCTAAAAATGTCTGTTGATCTCTGGTCTGTTGGTCTGAAACTTTCGTTTTAATTTTTTGTGCACTATAAATGAGGCGATGTCTGGATAAAATGGATGGATCATAAAGATTTTCATGAAATTGGAACTCTGGAAAGGTTTAATCTTTAGTTGAGGGGATCAGAAAGACACCTAAAATGCAGAAGGAGATGTCTAAGACATTTTTTTTTTGAAGAAAATAAAATGTCTTTTAGGGGTTTTCTAACCACACTGCTTTCAAACATGCTTGACACTTGAATGCATTACAGCAATGTTTTAAAACTGTTGTAAAGATTTAGCTGAAATTTATCCTGTCATGTCCACGTGCCACTTACCTGATAAAACCAACACCATCAGGAAAAAAGAACTCTAAATTTTGCCTTTAAAGAAACATCATGATCCATTGTTAGAAATAGATGATTAACAAAAATCGTAAGTATCAAGAAAATAGATATCCTGAGTGAAAATTACTGAATCAACAAGAACTAAGTACAGGTGAAATAGAAGCACATATAAAAATAAATAGTTCAATATTTGTATATGCATTAAATATAATACCTACACACACTAAAACTAGATATTTATATATACATTAAATTATATAACTATTATAGAATTATGCACACACATGAATGAGAAAGCTTATGTGAGACTTCTTTTTTTTTTTTTTTCTTTGTGGCACCAGGTATCGAACTCATAACCTTACACCTGCCAGGCAGGGAATTAAGTCACTGAGCCAAACTCCCAGCCCTAGTTTTTTGAGACAGGGCCACACTGTGTAGTTCAGGCCAGGCTTGAACTCACATTGTAGCCCAAGCGGGCCTTGAACTCACAAGACTCCTCCTATCTCAGCCTCCTGAGTGCTGGGATTAAAGGTGTGGGACAACATGCCCGGCTGGGACTTCTTATTTTAGATAAAGACTAATAATTATTCAGAACCAACTGTATAGTTGAAATGCACTGATAAAATACTAGAAAATACTTTTTGTTTTTTAAATCATTGAGTTGAGCTCATGCATAATGACTGAAATTAATTAAAGTCCATTTCAAAATCCTCAGAGATGCTTAACTAAGAAAACTACTTTCTTTCACAAATACTCCCTCCACCATTTAATTTGCATATGTTATTAAAATTAAATAAATGTCAGGGCCTACAGAATATGGAAATTTTTTAAAAAGACTCATGCCACTCAGTGTTCCCCACCAGGGACTTCACCAACTTTCATGAGAAACTGACGGCAAAATATACCTCAACTACATCCTCTGAGAAATTTCTAGGCCAAAGTTTAGTTTAGGGTGGTCTTACACTAGCAGTGACCACTGTCAACTGTTATATTAAGTTTTAGACTTCAAATTATGTTTTCAAATACTTCTATCCACATAAGTGATCAATAAATATAAGAAATAAACAATTCAACATGACATTTAACTACAGAGATCCAAAATAGACACAGCACAGAAACAAAAAGATTTTGAATATTAAATTATTAGGCAACCACATGCTCATGGGCTGGGACGAGAACCAAGAAGTCAACCTGCCCTTCCTGTGAGCCAGTGGCAGTTATGCTCCAGGAAGAGAGCCAAGAAGTCAGACCACCTTTATCATGAGCCAGCCATCTTGTGGGCTGAGAGAGAGAAGAGCCCCCTCCCACACACACTCTTCCCCTGGTAGGCAACCAGTTGATTTGGAGAAACACATGTTGCGATGATAGCCACCAAGGTACAAAAACAACTTAATGCTTGTATTAATTGATTGACTTTGCATGCCTAATGACAGTAGTCTGAACATCTGTTTAAGGGATAAAAATATGCAATGTAGCAACTATGGGGGATTTCCTTCTGTCTTGTTTTTGAAATCCAATATTGTTCTCACTGTTTTGTTTTGTTCTGTTTTTTGTTTTGTTTTATTCCCTTCAAAATAAAATAAAATAAATTATTAGGCATAGAATGGAAAAGAATTGGTAACATTTGTAACAAACACACAGATATATACATATACATATGTATATACATATATATAATACATAATATATATATGAATTTCAGATGAAATCAACATTTGAATTCCTGGAGTGACTTAAGGAAATTTCAGTGCTGGTGGCAATCAGTCAATACCAAGGACATTTGTAGAATAAAAGACAGGGAAAACAGGACTCCATCCTTTTAACTTTCTGGCTTCCTAGCTGAGAGAGGACATCTCATCTCACCTCTGGTCCTTAGATTGAAATGTTCAGTTAGTTCCTTTGATTCTTGAACTTCAGACTTGAAGATCAAGCCTGAATTATATCAGTGAATTTCCTGGGTCTCTATCTTACAAATGAAGACTAGGGAAATTCTTAGCCTCTATAAACTCTTGAACCTATTTTTTACATTAAATGATTGTTCTCTCTCTCTCTCTCTCTCTCTCTCGCTCTCTCTCTCTCTCCCTCTCTGTTTCTCCATATATATATTTGCATACACACATACACATACACACAGAAAGTGGTTCTATGTCTTTAGGAAGCCCTGATTAATAAAAAATATAAACCTCAAGTTCACATGAAATATTTTCATATATATGAATATATTTGCAAGATGAAAGCTTTGAAAAATAACATAATATATATTTAAACATTTTATTAAGAAGGTCACCTAGAATTAAAACCATTTTAATTAAAACTACATACAATGATTTTATATCTATGTAGACAAAACTGAAAATACAATAAGGAAACCATAATAAATGTCAATGAAAATTATTCAAAATGGAGAACATAGATTTATACATATAAAAATCCAGTGAAAGAGAAGCTGAATTTTAGAAGTTTAGCATGAATTTATAAAGAAAAAAGAACAGAAGGGAAAAAGAATGAAAAGGAGACAATATGTGAGAGAAAATGGCTAATTTTTTTCAGAATCAATGAAAGTAAGCTATAAAACCAAAGACCCTGCTTTATTTTAAATAGGATAAATAAATAAAAAAAAACTCACTTAGGCGCATAATAATGATACTGCTAAAACCAAAAAGCCATGACAATGACCATTATTCAAAGGAGCAGGAGATGAAGATGACTGATTATCTTCAAAATTTTACAGTGAATGAATTAGATGGGATCTTGTTTGGTAATAGTAAAAATAGAAGTGAAAAAAACAGCAGAATTCTTAAAAAAAGATAACTGCTATCACAGTCTATAACTAAGAAGCTTTAATCACTAACATGAACCTTGAAATATATTCTACTGACAACATATTAATCTTCATTTTAAAAGGGTAAAAAATTAGACTGGTATTAATGTTCTTCAATGAGTAGGAAAACTTTTACGAAGTGATTCAAAATGAGAAGAGAAATCAAAGACTAGCCAACCAAATTCTCCTTTAAGTAGAATGACCAGGAGAAGTTATGAAAATTCAAGAATTTCACTATCATTTTGTCTGTAAGAATTTCCTGAGAAACTCTTAAACTCTTAAAAAATTACCATCATACATCCAAAAAAAAAAATCCCTTGCGAAGCTTCAGCATAAGTTTTCTGGGTCATCTTCAAGTATTTTTAATCATTGGACTTCGACTAAATAAATGAAATAAAGTACCAGAATAGCATGGGAATGTTACATGACTGGACAAGGGCATTCCTCCGTTGTACACTGTGATAGATAGGAAGTGCAACTGCTTTCAAATCCTAAGCTCTTGTTAACCCCATATCAGGGCTGAGATCACAGAACATCAATAAAACTTGAAAGTCAAAAAGAACGCAGATAGGAAAAGCATGTTTCTATTATCAGGTAGATAAAAGTAAGTTCATAGTCTCATGAATTGCAAGAGTCTGAATAATGGTTAGTGTGGAAACACAGATCCCTTGGATGGAAAATTGGAGGTAGCCTCCATTAGCTGTGCATACACGGAGAGGGAAGCAGTTATAGTATTTGAAAGTTGAGACAGTAAAAATGGGAAAGGTTGAGAATGAACCTGCCCTTTTCATTAACAGATAGTATTACTATTGACATTGCGCCTGCTCAAATTAACTTTGAATATTATTTTGTTTACCCAAAAACTGATCATTTTTTTCAAAATAAAATAAAATGTATTGAGATATAGTGGCAATTCTAAACTTCTAAGAAGTCATTTTGTGCTTACTTTAAATTTCTGCACACACGTCCTCAGACATGAGCAACGAATGGTGGGCAGAACAACTTCATTCTATAGAGTGCATCCGATAGACGGAAGTTAAAAATAAAGCAAAACCAAATCTCTGTAACTGGGCTGGGGATATAGCTCAGCGGCAGGCACAGCGCCTGTCTGGCAAGTGCAACGCCGTGAGTTCGTTTCCGGATTAAAAAATAATAATAATAAAAATAAAACAAAACAAAAAACAAAACCAAAAAAAACCCTCTAAGTTTGTTCAAGTCTGTTGTTATAATAAAAATGATCAAATGTGGTTTTTTTCCCTCCATCACGATATTGGGGATTGGAAAACAGACGTTGGCATTCAGCTACATCCTCAACCTTTTATTTCTAATTTTTAAAAATTTTATCTTGAGACAAGTTCTTACCAAATCAGCCAGACTGGGCTACAACTTGCCATCCTCTTGCTTAAGTGTCTCTGAGTGCTGGAATACAAACTCCTGTCATCACGCCTACCTCATCGCCCCTTCCCTTCCCATCCCTTCCCTCCCCTCCCCTCCCCTCCCC